>JBBPCZ010000023.1:14849642-14862876 GCA_037974445.1 Brycinus macrolepidotus
CATCCAGCCATGTCTTTATGGAGCTTGCTTTGTGCACTGGGGCACAGTCATGCTGGAATAGAAAAGGTTCTTCCCCACACTGGGTCCACAACTGGAACTGGATCCCTTTAGGGCAGCTGGTGTCCTGGTGGTTAGGGAGTTGCCCCTGCGGTTGTGGGTTTGAATCTCAAGACTGCTGGTGGCACCACTGAGGTACCATTGAGCAAGGTACCGTTCCCACACACTGCTCCCCAAGCGCCCCTCCATTGGCGGCAGCCCCCTGCTTCACTTGGTGAATGGGCTAAATGCAGGAGTCAATGGATCGGACTACTTTGACTAGTTCATGCCACAGATGCTTGATCAGATTGAAATCTGGGGAGTTTGGAGGCTGAGTCAACACCTTGAACTCTTTGTCATGTCAAAATAACATCAACATGAATGCAGGACCCAAGGTTTCCTCACAGAACATTGCCTCTACTACATCGCCTTCTTCCCATTGTGTTTCCTAGTCCATCTCTTCCCCAGGCAACAGAGACATCCAGATCTGCACCAACTGGAGCTTTAAACAGCTTCTAAAACTGCTCTATTATCCTCTGACTTCTTTTAAATATCTGCACTTTGTTTTCTTTTATATTTTCTTTTATTTCTTCCATTATTTTATTTTTTATTCTATTTTGGTAAAGCACATTGAATGACCTTTTATGTATGATAATGTGCTATATAAATAAACATGACAATATTAGACAGTTGGTTTTAATGTTATGGCTGATTAGTGTATCTGGGTATAAACACAGTTGTTTCATATCAAACTAAATCAAAGCCAGACTGGAAAATCTCAAGGGGGTTAGGAACATTAAATATCTACCAGTCATTACTGGCACCAATCACACAGGCGGTGATATTTTGTCAGAGAATTAAAGGAATATCTAATCTCGTGTTTCTGCTGGTAAACAACGGCTTTCTGTGGCTTTGAGTGAACTGGTTCCAGTTTTCATTCACATAAAAGTACAGTATCAAACATTTCAAAAGACCCGGTGGAAAATCTCACTGTATCCTGGCATCCTTTGAAAGTCAAACGCTTGACTGGAGAAACAGCCTTTGTTTCATTGGGCTGGCATTCTTAACATACGGGTAAAGTTAAGTTTAATAATAATAATAAAAAAAGACATGCAGAAGTAAATTAAGACATCCAAACTGCTGCCCTTTAAGAAAATAAATCACACTATTTTCTCCAAGGTGTGAAATTTGATTTACATTTCACTTTGACAGGACAGTGAAAGATGCTGCTTAGTACTTCAGATGATTCATGTCTGTGCAACAAAAACTATAACAAGTCTGTGGGGAAAACTTTCACCACTTTTCTAAATATAAGAAAAAAGTTTCTCTATAGTTCTCTCAGACTGTTATCAAACAAAATCAGAAAATTCCCAACTTGCAGTTTTTAACAGACGTCTATTTTGGTGACTCACTCTTCAGAAAAACCAAGATAACCGAACCCCACTGAAGGCATTATAAACAGCAGGGCATGCAATGTGAATAAACAGAGACTCGGAACACAAATACAAAATGAAAAGCAATAAATGTAGTATAGAAAAACGAAAAAATCACCAGTTTATTAGTAAGTTTTAGTCAAGTACATAATACGCCTTCGCGCCTTTTGACAAAAGAACAGCACAATAAATTCGTGGCCTTTCTTTTGCAAGGCGTATGACTACATCGCAAAGTTCATAACCATATCTAAACAAACGTCTCTCTACAGTGACCAGAGTAACAGTTACAGTGAGGAATTAATTTACACCTGAATAATGATCACAAAAGTAGCCCCAAAGTAGCGCTGACATGTCCAACTGATGCCAAGTCAATTGGGAGATGCAGCATTTTTGCCTTTACTGTGTGTGTGAGTGTGTGTGTGTGTGTGTGTATATAAAATTGTGTTGTGGGGCTGTGGAGGTCAACAGGCCAGAGAATGTAACCCAGAGCAGAGCTCATCAGTAACTGGCAGCTCCAGGGGGTCCAAAGCCTACAGGAGGTCTTAAGCTTATCGAGTGGTGGCTTCTTAACTTCCTCTCTTTACCAGGCGGGGGCAGTGTTGGCAAGTCGTCGCATACGCCTTGGGAACACAAAATCAAAGCGCATTAGTGATGGGTCAAAAACAATGGGTATTAATAATGCGTTTCAGAAAAAAAAAAAAAAAAAAGAATACTTCCACATCTAAAATCAACCTCGTTGAGCAATGTTTGAAGCAGTTGTAAAATACACACATGCATACATCAACTGAATTTGATATTCATGTTTTTTTTTTTTTATTATTTGAAAACCACTAGAATAATTGTTGACTATTTTGTTGCTTGGGACCTGAAGCCTACTGTTTGTAAACTAAACCGCTGACAATTAGTAAACTAAACTGTCGAGAATTATATCTCATTATTATTATTATTATTATTATTATTAATATACAAGGTACGTTCAAAAAAGTTTCACACTTTTATATTTCTGTTGGAAATGGTGAAGGAGCAGTAATTGGGCGTGTCTGAGAGTTTAGCTCTGATTTCCACGTTTTTGGAGCTCAGAGAAGCTTTAAGGTGAAGATTTTCATGTGATGATGTGAAAGCACCGCTGCATCAGTAGCTACCAAAACATTTTCTGCTGATGGCATTAAAAAGTTGGGAAAATACGACGCTGGGAAAACTGCATCGCAAAGGAAAGTGAGCATTTATTAGGAAATTTCAAAACAAAAATTACATCACTTTTCTACATAGAGTTAAAAAAGTGCAGAAACTTCTTGAATGTCCCTCTCATAACATATTTTATACTGTTGTATCATATTCTGTCAATATTTTGTTAAAAGTAAAAACCCACTACAAGTCACTGAAGTGCATTTGCCCCTAATTGTGGTAAAAATCACAGTAATACAGCTTAAATAAAATCATACAACCATTATTAATGATAAAGGCTAAATAGTGATTTATGAAGGCTGAAATAAGGAAAGACTTCCTACTTTATGCAGAAATCCTTTCTGAATCTTACCTCGTGTTTCTGTCCTGATCTCTGATCTTCTTCTCCATCTCAGCATCTGTGAGGGTCTCCAGCAGGGGGCACCACTGGTCGGCATCACCCGTGTTCCGAATTGCGATCTCTACGGTCGGCAAGGGGTTTTCACTACAGGAAACACCAAAATCGCAGGAAGTCAGAACAGAAATGCAACAGCATGACAATTAGGATGGAGGAAATCATGGCCAAAGACATTTCCACTGGTGACCCACTGGGCATAGTAGTGGAGAAGGGCGATCTGAAGAGATGCCTTCAAACAATTACACAGTTTAAACAAAGCTCTACAGCTACTGTAAGTGGCCATTCTTCCAAGCTTTGGCATGAGATTTAAATATGCTGCGTCATGCACAAAATAGTGGTTATTTATTATGCCATTCTAGCACATGCAGTGGACAGTTAGATCACTCAATCAAACCACTGTCTGTTACTTCAGATCTCTCTAGGCTCATAAATATTCCCAAAGAATGTGCTAAAAATGTTCTAACAGATATGGACTGGACATTATTTTTTTTAGGAACAAGCCCTGCAAAGATCAAAAAAAAGAAGAGATGAGGGTACTCAGCTTCCCGGGGCATGAACGTGGAAGTGGGGGTAAGCGTGGGGATAAGGAAGGAGAGAAGATCAAGAAATTTTGAAGTATATTGACCTGAAATCAGACCTAGTGGAACAGACAGTGGGAGAAGCAAACAATTAGAGGATTACAGCAAAGCAAAAGCAACGATGAAGTTAAGGTTGACCTTAGAATGTATTCATTTGAGCATCTTCTAAAACCCACTGGTACCTTAAAGCACACAAGACTCGCCTTTTACCCCTAAGACCACCCATAAACAGCATAACAAAACATCAACCCTCAAGTGAATACATTGCAGACATGTTATGTAAAGTTAATAACAAAATACAGATGTATATTACTGTAGAAATTAAGCCAAATACAGAAAATAAGCCAAAGCTTCTGTATCAGTCTATGTTTTCTTATGGTACATTTTCCTAATATGGGATTTTTGTCCCTCATCTGCTGAAACTGGTAATCGTCTAACCATCTAACAGAGAAAGAAGGCACTTCACATGAACCCCCCCCAATAAAAAATAAATACACTAAAAATAAAATAAAAAAATAAAAACATTAAAAAAGAAGTAATGTGATGGTACGTGCAAAACAAGAGAAACACCACCACACTAGTAAAAAACAAGCGTATGCTGCAAAGGAAAAACAAACATTGCAAAAACATGTAAATTTACCATCTGAAAAAGTAAACTTGGTAGTGGGTGAGCTAGCCACAATGTTTGCAGTGTTTGTAGATAATGGAGATCATAAAGAATGAGCTGATGTGTAGGAACACATGGCAAATGGGCCACAGTGAAGATGGTCTTCATCTGCTAGTGTAAACAGGACATTGCATGTGTAGTGTGTGTTTCTGTGTATTTATGTGTGGTGTGAGACGGAATAATGAACAATTCAGGACACACTGCACCATGCATACCTAAAAGTGAAGCATATGGCTTTTTGTACCATTCACATATGAATACTAAGGGGCATTTTATGCATCGAAGAAAAAAAAAAAAAAAAAAAAGATTCATAATCAACATTACATGCAAAGACTAAAAACAACAAAACACCTATTATTCTAAGTTGTATTGTTTCACTTAAAAGAGCAACTATGGATTAAATTAAGCGGTGTTATAAAAATTCCCCCCAGTATATACTGTGGTTTAGAAAGATATTTCATTTTTGCCAATAATGGCACAATGGGGTTTCGTCTATATGCCGGAAAAATGGGCACAATCACCAGAGAAAACCACAGACATAAATTATCTTTCTGCTCCACGCCTGTGAATCCAACCACACATAAATCAGCATGCATTGGTCGGAAACAACTATTTTCCACCTGAAATGGTGTGGAAGAAAACAAAGGAGGCAGCTGAGCAGTTTAACTTGCTCAGCTATGAACCGACCCATTAAAAAAGCATTATGTCCTAATTGGTGGCTGACAGAGTGAGGGACTCCACTTCATCAACAGCTCTTCCGGTTCTAATTGTGTCCATATTGATGGCACCAGGCACTAAGTTTTCGTGGTGTGTGGAGTGTCAGTCAGCGTAAGCAGGAAAGGGAAGTATCACCTGAGTAAACATGTGTGTGCGCGCCTATTTGTGCATGTTTTAAACGTATGAATGGTCTGTATGTAAATCTCTACGGGCGCATGCGTGTCTAACCTGAAGGCGTACGTCCTCTGATGCCAGCTGAGCTGGCCACGGATGCTGTAGGCGATGGTGGTGACAAACTCTCCTCCAAGGCCCAGCTCAGAGCACAGCTTCAGGGCAAACGTCTCAGGAGAATTCTCCTTCTCAGACATGTCCCACTCAAACTGGTCCACCAGGGAAATGTTACCCACATGAATGTTCAGCTATGAGCACAAACACACAGCATAAAATACACTAAATTAACTATATATTCCATCATGTAGGTGTTACGTTGCCATTTTTATAATACACATAATATACACACATATTATGGAATGCACTGTATTCCCTACAAGAAGCAATTTATAGTTTTTACGTTATTTTTGCACTATATTTACTATACGTTGCATCATAGTTTTTACACTGTCACATTTATAAAATACATATTATACACACAAATTATTAAATACACTATATTAACTATAAACTGCATCATACAGGGTGTACGTTGCCATTTTTATAATATATATAATACACACACATTATGAAATGCACTATATTAACTATAAATTGCATATAAAATTAAGTTTATTTATATAGCACATTATTATACACAAAAGGTCATTCAATGTGCTTTACAGAAATAGAATATAACCAATGAAAAAAATAAAAGAAATACATAAAAGAAAATGGAAATAGAAGTACAAACGTTTAAAAGACGGCAGAGGAGAATCATGCAGTTTTTTTTTTAGTTTTTTTTTAAGCAGCACAGGGTTTAGATTGCCATTTTTATAACATACATATTATCCCAAGACTGCTAGTGGCACCTCTGAGGTACCCATGAGTAAGATACCGTCCCCACACACTGCTCCCCGGATGCTGTGTTTCTGGCTGGCCGATGCTTCACTTGGTGAATGGGTTAAATGCAGAGAAAGAATTTCACACTGTTCACACTGGGGGTTGTGGTGTGTTCACGTATGACAGAATGGTCACTTCACACTTTACACTTATACACACACATTATGAAATGCACTATATTAACTACACCTTGCATCATATAGGGTTTACGATGCCATTTTTATAATATACATATTAAAAGGGGGGGGGGCACAACTAAATGAGATGCATAGATATGGAATTTCTGGGATAATGTCTTGCTGCTGTCAATTACTTAAATTTTTTATTCCTAAAACACTAAAATCCATATAATTGTAATATAAAGATAATCCATGAATTGTAATAAGCCTGAACAACATTTACATTTTGCTTAGGTCAGTGATTCTGACATATCCATGATATAAAGACTAAAATGTTTGAATATTAAGCAAAGGCACTTAAATTGGTAGGTGATTGTAGCACTAGGCCATAAGGTATAGCAGTGGGAAGACAGAGAATCAAATTTTAAATGTTACCCCAATTTTACATGTTACCCAATAGGCTCCATTTCGGAAAGTCTGAACAGAAAGAAAATGCCTACCAATAGAGACAGTATGCACACTAGTGTGTGTGTGTGTGATTAAGCACAAATTATAGTAATTAACATTTACCATTGCCAGCAAATGACTGATATGCAACATAAGCTCTATGAGCAAGTAGGTTACATCCCTTGACCCCTGTGAACGCAACTCAAGGCTACTTACCTTGATGATAACTCTCTGATCAGTCTGTTCGTCCAGTATACTGTCAGTGGGGTAGGACTCAATTTGTTGTCGGATGGCAGAGGCAATGGCTGGAACGAAGGTCAGGGGGTTCAGGTCCAGATCATCACACAGGATTTCCGCAAACATTTCAGGGGTCATCAGTTTTTCTGGAGCAGAGAGAAGATGTAGGTTAACCAGGAGGAATGTAATGAATATTGGTACTGTCCTACTGGGGAGCAAAAAGGCAACTACACATTTAAACACTGTTCACTGACCTTACCCTGTAACAATATAAAGAAATCTGTCCCCGATTTAAAATTGTAAAGTAAAGTGGCACCTTATAGTCAGACGTGAACACACCACACGGTGTGAACAGTGTGAAATTCTTTCTCTGTATTTAACCCATTTAACGCATTCACCAAGTGAAGCAGTGGGCAGACACCAAAAGTGGCACCCGGGGAGAAGCGTGTGGGGACGGTACCTTGCTCAAAGAAACCTCAGAGGTGCCACTAACAGTCCTGGGATTCAAACCCACAACCTTCTGATTGCAGGGGTAACTCCCTAAACACTAGGCCACCAGCCGCCCCAAAATTGTGCATCACAATCTAGAGTCATTACCTACAATCTGTGCGAAATCAAACACATTTTTAACTACCTCTGTTTTTGTATTTGTTGGTTATGGCTAAAATCCTAACCATTCTCTCTGTATTAAATAATATACCATTATGGAAATGTATACTGGACAGATGGCCATGTATTTTTACTCTATGACCAGTTCTGAATGTACTTATATGTTGTTTCTCTGCAGTAGATTGCTGTTCATCATTACCATTCATGTTCCAGGTGAAGGCGTCTCTGAGCTTCTGTCCATCTATCTCCATGTCCAGTCGAATCGGAACCAGAACCTCCGTCTGAGAGGCGTTTTCATGGATCACTGCTGGGTCATGGTCATCAAAACTACAGAAGAGGACAAGAGACAAACCCACCAACACACGGTAGGTCCACATGATACTCATGTATTGTGATCATACCGCTACACACTGCACCTATGGCTATTAGGTTTCTAAACATGATCATGACCAGTAATCCATTTATCCATTTCATCCATTTATCTTTTGTCCATCTACTACCTGCCTATGCTGCACCACTCAATCCCTTTATACTGTCATCGAACAGAATTTGCACTATACTAAATTCTAATTTATGTATTACTACTTATTTTACTTTTTACCTTTTATTCTTATTTTATATTATTATCGTGCACAATCTAGGGGCTAGACAGACCATTTCACTATATGTTGTCCTGGATAACTATGTAACTATGTAATTGTGACTAATAAATCTCTTGAATCTCTCTCTTGTTGTGCAACAATAATGTGAGAGGGTTTAGGTTTGGCTTATATCATTTTGACAGCTATGGCTACAAATAAGACAAATAAGACAATGTTAATGTCGCTTGGTTTGTGGCCAGTGAGGTCAAAGTGGCAGTGATGCAGCCTGATGAGAAAATTTTGGACCAAGTATGGACCAAGCCACCAAGATTCTTAGTTCATGCACATGATCCTGGCCGATAAAGTGTTTGTGGTTATGAAGGATGTACATACACTATAAGGCCAAAGAAAGGTGGACACTCCACCTAATTGCTGAGCTGAGGTGATTAAGTCACTAGAATTACTAACAGGTGTCTAAAAATCAAACATAGCCAAGCAGTCTCCACAAACACTGGCAGTAATGTGGGTCATTCTGAAGGGACTTTAAAAGTGGCATGGTGATAGAATGCCACACGTCAGTTAGATCTTGCCCTGTTCGATCTTTCTCATCCAGCTGTAACTGTAGAGGCAAAGCTAGTATTGTGAAACAAAAGCATCTAGGAGCAATGACATCGGTCACAAAGCTGTAGACCACCCAAACTCACAGGAAGGAGCCAGTGAGTGCTCCTCTGTAGCAAACCACTGGAGTTCCAAAGAAACATCCGCACAAGAACCGTGCGTAAGGAGCTCCATTAAATGGGTTGCCATGGCTATGCAGCTGCACAGAAGCCTAAGATAACTATGGACAAGGCCAAGGTTAAGCTGAAGTGGTGTAAAGCATGTCAAAATTGGACTCGGGAGCAGTGGAAACATATTCTCTGGAGTAGTGAATCATGCTTGACAATCTGATGGATTAGTCTAAGTCTGGTGGATGGCAGGAGCACGCCACCTAAAAATGCATAGTGCCAGCAGAAACATTTGGTGGAGGAGGAATAATGGGCTGGGTCTGTTTTTCAGGGTATGGTCTCAGACCCATAGTTCCAGTGAAGGGTAAAGTTGATGATACAGCAAATAAATTTCACACAATTACTGTATATACCTTTATATAAGTACAATTATATAACTTTGCAGACACAGTTTGGGGAAGAACCTTTTCTATTCCAGCATGACTGTGTCCCAGTGTACAAAGCAAGCTCCATAAAGACATGGCTGGAGGAGTTCAGTGTGGAAGAACTTGACTGGACCACACAGAGCCCTGACCTCCAACCCCATCCAACACCTTTGGGATGAACTGGAACGGAGATTGTGAACCAGGCCTTCATGGCCATCTCACAGAAGCTTTTTTTTTTTTTTTTTACTGAATTTCCCACATACACGCCCCAAAATCTTGTAAAGAGACTTTCCAGAAGTGTTGAGGCTCTTATAGAAGGCTGGGATGCCCAAGGGTCAGGTGTCCACATACTATTGGTCATATAGTGTACTAAAATGTCATAAGAAGATGTCTCTCAGATGTCACTAAGCAAATAAAACAGCAACAAAGAACCTTAAACCACATTTCATGATGGCTGGTTTTTGTTTTGATAAGTCAGAGTGCTTTTTAAAGTGGTCTGGATTCCTCAGTGTTATCTCCACTGTGTGGGAGTAGAAGATGAAGTCAAGTCATTCTTTGGAGACAGTCATGTCTATAAAAAAGACTAGTTTTTAGGAGCATAAACAAAAAAAAGAGAGCTGACTGCTGTGTAAAAGATGTGACCCGAAGGGATCTCTGAGCCCAAACACAACCAAGCTGCCCTGCTGAGTGTGCTGACCTAAAACAACGCACAGAGAGTCACAGCCTTGATTTCATCACAAAATTACAGTCTGGATCCAGTCTTACTGACATCTAAATAATACAGCATATATTTACGACTTTATGTTGGTTTCCAGGAATGGTTTAATCATAAAAAAGCGACTGTGTTGAACAAAACGGACAACGGTTTGAAAGAACTACAAAGACCCTATAAAACAGTCTAGTCAAACTATAATACAAGACGACGTGTACTTTGCTGAACTTCTCAACACCATGTCGACGGTAACTGTGACAAGAGTTTTTCAGAGCCCATACCGCAGGCGGTTTCTCCTGCTGATTTTGTGGTCTATGCTTCATTACTCAGAACTTCAGCACACCAGACATAAATGTTTGTGCTGACTGTTTAATTATAAAGAACGAATGTTCCTCACAAATCTCCTGAGTTTGGCGTCTTTGCACAAGGCATGAACCTTTCAGAATACTCCAAAATTTATGAGCACTGAAGGGCTTCAAAAACTCTTCAGTTTGCAGAGAGGAGAAACGCTGTCAATTAATGGAAATTTCTTTTGGGTTTCAAGCAGGATCAGATGGTTGACTTTTGATGCCTAGAAACTTAGTGGACTGACCTAAAGTTTCACTAATGTATTGATTATTAAACAAGAAATGCATAAGCAACTGTAAAGAGTCACATTTTAATATTTATAAAAATTAAGAAACATACCAGGGGGTGGGTGTATTTTGTTGTTTTACAGTTTTTACATTTTTGTTTTGCTTCCTAAGTATTTTCATTACAAGTGGTTTTTAGCGCTCTAAACAATATTGCTACATTAAAATTAAATAAAAATATTAACTTTTTTAAAAGGAATCAGCAAAAGACAAAGAAAATTGTAATGACTGCATCATCTGAGTGAAGATTAAGGAAAAAATAAAACAACGTACCACAGGGGAAAGGTTCTCTTCTTGTCCCGTCCCATACGGTTTCGGTTGATCGTCGTGGAGCAAGGCACGGCATCCAGGTGGTGGGAACTGTTGGGGAGGGTCGGCACCCACTGGCTGTTCCTCTTTGCTTTCTGCTCCCTGAGAGAGAGAGAGAGGGAGAGACAGAGACAGACAGAGACAGACAGAGAGAGAGAGAGAGAGAGAGAGGGAGAGGGAGAGACAGAGACAGACAGAGAGAGAAACAGACACAGAGAGAGAGAGAGAGAGAGAGAGAGAGAGAAAGCAAGAAAGAGAAAGAGAGAAAGAGAAACAGAGACAGAAAGAGAGACAGAGAGAGAGAGAGAAACAGAGACAGAAAGAGACACAGAGAGAGAGACAGAGAAGAGGGGAACAGGCCAGGTCCATAAGGTGCCAAGTCTTTCATTTATGACAATTCCACTAAAAAACTGTTGACGAAAAAGGTGCGCACACAAACACACAATATTTCAGGTAAAAAGTTGTAACTGATTTCAGTGCTTTTAACTTAGAAATAAATATGAATAGGGAAAAGACAGGCCTTCACCTGAGGTAGGCTGGAGGTTCGGTGCTGATGGACACCGCCTTGTATTTCTCATCGTTCCCCTCAAAGATCTCTTCGCACTCGGACGCTTTCAGCAGAGTCACACTGGTGGCTAAAGTTGTGTAACGATGATCTAACACAAAATAAAACACTGCACAAACAGCTGTCCAGAAGCGGAACTAAATGTCTACCTGTCTCAAAAGCATGCAAAAAACGAGACAGTGCCGTCTTACGCTTAGGTTTATAACTGCTTTCTGGACACGATGTCAAAAAAACAAAAACCAAACCAAAAAAAACATTCATAATCTGTACAGTTAATGCAAAAACAAGCGAATCATTTACCGTGTGATGATGCTACAATCTTTTTTCTCTCTTCCACAGATGCAAGCCTTCGCCACAGGGATGGGTACCTCTTGTAGAGTGATCCTCTGAACATACGCAGGTAATTTCCAACCTAAATGAAGCATTGTAGGATGAAAAAATGCAAAAAAACGTTAATATATACAAATAAGGGCTGCACAATATATATCTGTTAATATCAGTCTGCAATTCAACCATTGCAGAAGGCTGCAACATGCAAATGAGCCTCTAACTAATCACTGTGTGTTTGAAAAGGTAACCAATCACAGCTCCAGTGTGTGTGTTACTGGATGTTCTCATTAACACATAAAACACATTCATGTAAAAGTAAACATATTTTAGATAATCTTCGACAATTAAAGATTCCCCAAAGTGTTTTTATAGGGCCCATATTCTATATTTTCCTTCTGTTTCATTTGTTCCATGACGTTCATGTGTATTTATGTACTAAAAATTCATCTGAACTCATTCTTACAAGGCTATTTTTCGACCTTTATCCCTTAAAATTAAACAGGCCTTTTCTGTTACTGTGCCTTTAAGACTGATATGTAAATTCTCTCTCTTCTGATTGGCTTCCCCTGCATTACAGCCGATTCAGAAGGCAGCACTGGATGAAGCACTCCTTAAAACTTCGGAATGAAAGAGTGGGCATAAACTACTATAGGCAAAATAAGGAGAAATCTGAAAATGTGTTAGTTTAGTGACATCACAAAAACTATGATTTGAAAATAAGTTTCCATATATGAACAGTATGGATGGGGGAATAATTGTACATTTCAGAACTTCACTAATATTAACAAACTTCAAGCCTTTTTAACTCCATGAAAGTGATTATAAACGCAAAATGTTGAAACTTCAAATATCAAATTCAGGTTACATTTAAAATAAAATATTTGAACTTGGCCACTTTAATTAGTTAGAATTTATTCTTGCACTGGACCATATGATTACTTTTTATTTCATATAGAATTACCAAGCACCTCCAGAAGTTAAACTGGTGCTATGCAGTGAGAAAGCACATTATCTAGGGGAGCAGCGCACAAATCACAATTCTGTAGTTTTATGAAAGTGGCCCAGTTTATCTAAGTCTGTGTTTTGCCTCACAGTTACCTTCATTAACAGTAAAGCTAATGGAGCTCATTGCAATATTGATATTGTTGGACATATGTACCATTTAACTAAAGCGTATAACTTCACAAGCAAATATAAAAACACAGGTCTGGACTTTTGCCTGAGATCGCAAGAAATTGTGTTAATTTGACATCTGAGTGAAACGAAATACAGTGGTGACTGGTTCTAGGGGACTAAAAACAAAGATATGGACAAAAGTATTGGGACACCTGACCATTACACCAATAGGGACATTAGTGACAACTCATTCAAATATACAGACTTTAATATGGAGTTGATCACCCTTTGCAGCTATAACAGCTTCCACTCTTCCACTCGACTTTCCACAAGATTTTGGAGTTTCTGTGGGAATTTGTGT
>JBBPCZ010000023.1:14862976-14872998 GCA_037974445.1 Brycinus macrolepidotus
GTCTGTATATAAATCTAACTCTGATCAAATCTAAATTATATCTATCTATCTATATATATACATATATATATATATATATATATATATATACACACACACACACACACACATATATATAAAATATGTACACAATTGTCGAAAACATAGATATATTTCAGTATTATTGTGCTAATATTTGTTATTCACTCTCTTAAAAAATGTATGTATATATATATATAATACACATTGATATTAGTATTATTTATATTATTACTATAGTAAAAAGTATTAATTTAGTAAAAAAGTAAACTAAAAATGTATTGAATATTAATAATAATATATAAATGATTAATAAATATCTTTATAAACATGTATATTGTATATTAAATGATTAAACTAAACATATAATTAACATACGTAATTCATTTAGCTTCTAAATATATTTTTATGCACTTAGGTTAAAAAAAGTTGGTTCTAACAACCTGGAATTACACTGAATTAATGAATGCTTTGCATTGTTTTACCAGACGCTATAACAATGGATATACATTAATGTTAACTGTAGTGTTTTCACTCCTGACACTTATTATTCACAACAAGGATGTGCTGGAGATAAAATTTCGTTTTTTTTTTTCTCAAAAAGATGCATGTTGGTTGTGTGCATAAAAATATTAATCTTTCTCAAAATCATCAAACGTATTAAGTAAAAACCAAAAGACATTGGGTTGTGCCCTGCTATCCTCTAATACACAATACTGGCTTGAAAACAAAAAGTCTGTAGTAAGTTTTTCTTTTCTTTAACTGCCTGAGGAGGTGTTTGGTCCAACACAGAAGAGGAAATTGGGTCTCCAGTGTCTGTTCTGTGTGCACATTAATAATAATTGCCGCTAAAAGTGTGCAAAATTTTTACACTGCTTCAATTCATTGTTATGTATCTCCTACACAGATGTCCTATATAGTCATAGTAATGGATGCACCATGTTGTTTGGGTGTGTCTTAATCTCCATGACTGAAACTGGAGCCCCCATTTCCCCTTTTCTAGAGCCTTTTCTAGAGCAAGTGCGCAGGGAAGGTGCCCATTTCTGTAGATATCTGCAGTGACAGGCCAGCAAGACACCCACCTCAGTGCAGATGCCCAGTGAGTGCGTTGTATGCCACAGTAAATCTTTTCTTGCTTGTTTTGGACACGGTAAGCTATATAATGACGGCTGCCATGTTGCAATGGTCAGGACAGAAATGGCATTTAAAACTGTATTTGCAACACTAATGACTTACTGGGATTAAAGTCCTTGTCATTGCAAAATGGGGCACGGCTGAAGCATGTACTTGCCCTTTTTACTGTGAAGCTGTAGAAGAACCACTATATGAAAAATGTAAGGTCAATCAAAACGGATGGTGCTGTCCCCAATCAGCTCTGATTGATTTGGCTAAAGATACATAATTGATAGAAAAAAAAAATACATGATAGGATCATGGATACAGTTGTGTGCAAAAGTCTGAACTGCATGTTTTGGGATAATATGAAATTTAAAAATAAGTTAACTGGGGTGCACAAACTTTTGCACGCAACTGGACATAACATCCATAAGATTAAGTTCTTGAAAAAAAGAAGAAATTTACACCGAAATGTATTTCTACTGAGTAAAAGCAATAGGCATGTTGTGGAAATGTGTAACTGATACTTAAATACGTGTCCTTATTCATAGCTCAGCTCACGCTGCGCTATGACTGTGGAGCTGTGGCAGGGTTTGGCTTATCGCTACGTGAAAATTTGAAGCAGCGCTGCAACTTAAGAGCATATAATCATCGTAATATTGCTGAATGCCGCATCCAGCAATATCTCTGATGATGTCGTAGGGAGGTGTCTGTTTTCACAGTGCCGCACTGCATCATGGGAGTGCCTCTGCGTGGCACCCCTATGAGTACATGTGCCCGATATGTTCTCTGAGGAGGCCTGCTGTTGGCACGTCGAATCAAGCCCACAGCGCCCCCTGCTGAGAGACAGTAATCAACAAGAGAGGACAGAAACAAAAGAAAAGTACCACTACTTCTACCACCATCACATTCACAAAAAAACAGGTGCAGCTACTTCTACGTCTACTTCACTACTAACAACTACGACACAGTTGGTACTACGACACAGTGTGTGTTTCGTGGGACAGGTAAGTGGCATGCTTTCAGAGGAAGAGAGGAGCTGTGTGGCATGTATGTAGGGGACATCGACACTCATAAATCCATATATATCCATTTATATAGAAGGGAAAACACTGATATTAAAAAATAAACTGATGATCAACAGCTGTGGATGGTTTCGTTTTCTTCCTTTTCTCCTGTTTGGATGCATCCTTTCGCGTTTTTTTGGCGAGTCACTTTCACCCTCCCATCCCATCTCTCCCGAGATTAACACACACACACACACACACACACACACACACACACGCATATGCATACACACTCACGCATACGCACTAAAACCTCTCGTCTGTGACTGGGAGTAATAACAAAAACTAATATTAGCAGACTTACTTCTTAAAAGGACAAAAATATGTATATTTATATATTTATATATACAGATGTATGCAAAAGTTTCAACACCACCGGTCAAACGACACGTTTGTGACAATAAGTGCACATCCTCTACAGGGGACAAGCTTAAATATGGCACTTTAATGCTAATTTTAGTGCATATTATCTATTTATTTGCTGAGTTTAACATATTAGGAAGAAAAAACTGTTCAGTTCAGCAAATAAACAGTAATTTTAGTGCTTTAAAGTGTGCAGAAGTGTGTTCTCTGGAAAGGATTAGTACTTATTTTCAAATCAACAGGACCAGGGTGCCAAAACTTTTGCACACAACTGCACATAACAGTTACATATAACAGTTATATAAAAATAAACAGAGATGGCAAACTCTTCCAAGAAATTTCTTAAAGCTTTAATGTAAAAATAATGATAATTCTAGGAAGTATGAACAGTGTCTAAATTTAGATCAGAACCTTAAAAAAACAATGTGTAGTTACAAAACAAAGACAGTGCACAATATAAACTCAAAAAACTGCTGTTTTGTAAATAACACCCCAAAAATATTTTTAGGATTCCTCGTATGTGGATGTTCTTCCTGGAAAATGCAAAAAACACAAGTGTGTGGCTCCCGTTTGGTTTCTTTAGAAGAACGTCTGTTATCTTGCACAGGTCTCACTAAGGACCCGCTGGAAACCTTTTGGTGTACGACTGTTTTGACCCAGAGAGTGACGAACAGGAGACAAAGACACGACTGGAGGAGAAAGTAACCATGGAAACTCCAATCTGTGCTGTTAGTAAATTAACTGAATCTATGCAGATGAGTAGATCTCGTCAAAAAATAGAAAGATAAAGAATGGTAATGGAAAAAAAAGGAATATGACAAAAGACCCCGAACCTTCGCTGAGTCCGAGGCCAGGGCCAGGCTGCGGACAAAATGGGATATTTATTTTCTCCTGCATGAAACAAGCCAAGGTGAAATAAAAAAACTTCTCCATCTTTACAACATTTTTTATATTACGTTCTTATAAAGGCCTGCTATGCAGATGATGTCTAGATGCTCTAGAGGAACATAAATATGGAAACAAACAAAAAAAAAAAAAACATCTGTTGCATGAAACCTGTAAGAGAAGGTGTGCTGGTTAACATAACATAAACATAAATAAATCAATTAAAAAAAGTTAGTTGCCATGGTAACAGGCTCAGATGCCACAACACTTAAGCATGCCTTCGGGGAGGGGGAACGAAATAATGCAGGAACAAATAGGTCAAAGAAGCTCATGTTCACTTACACTAGATCAGGCAAGAAAGACAAAAAAAACACACACACACACACACACACACACACACACACACACACACACGCCCACGCACACATACACACGCAAACAACCATAACCCACCAATAAAAAACACTGCACTGACATCACACTACATCCAAGACTAGCAACATGGGAGAGAAGCAGCCCAAAAGAATCAGGCGCCTTGCGTTGCCCCCCTCCTCTTTGGATCACACCCTTTCTACAACGTAAGTCTCCAACTTGAACCACGATGCCTCGCCCCAACCACCCCCCACACCCCCCCCCCCCCCCCCAATTATCTGTTTCGTGTGGGGTCTGTGGTGGTCCTAAATCCTTCCTGCTGTCCTTGTTGGGGCAAATTCTAACAGATGGGGTCAGGATGGCGACCGAATGGCTGACTGACAGACACGTGGCCACGGCCAAGACGCCATGGGTAGGAATGGAAGGAATAACCCGAGTGGGATGGAACTTTCTCAGATAGGACATGAGATGGCATTTAAGACAGAGGAAAAAAGAGGGGAAAGAGAGAATAGGACGAAGAGAAAAAGACAGGGAGAGAGAGCGAGAGCAAGCAAGAAAGAGAGAAAGAGAGAGAGAGAGAAAGAGAGAGAGAAAGAAAGAGAGAGAGAGAGAAAGAGTGATAGACTAAGAGTAGGAGGAGATGCCATTCCTTAATCTTCCTTACCGTGTCTTTGGAGGACCTACGTCTCTTGATGCTGGAGGCCAGGGTGGTACTGATGGACCTAAAAGAGGGTTTCTTTTTGGGGTCGGACTCTGCTCTACCACTTTTCCTATCCTAAAATAAATATACGTAGAATAATTATTCATGTCCTCTGGCTGACACCATTTCAGCCTGCCATAACCAACCCTCCCCAAAAGAGGCTTATCTTAACCCAAACTACGCACTCTATGCACTATGGTACTGTATAGATGTGGGGGAGAAGAGTTGAAGGCTATATGGATAGACAAGCATTCATTAGGTGCGATGGTACCACCTAAAAATGTTCCTGTTCCAGTGATATCAGTGGGAATATGGTAGAGAGGAGTTATTAAGAGTATTTTATTGGAACTTTTCTGACTATTAACCCACCCACCAGCCCCTTCCTTTGCTCCCAAGGATTCCTTGCATGTGTATCATCATTGTCTTCTCTGTATTTGTACCACTGGCCCGTGATATCATCTACCCACCATATGCAATGTGAGTACAATGTCATGTGACTCTTTTGTCCCATCCCTCCCTCCGTCCATCAAAGAAACCCCCCCGGCTACTCTCTGGCCTCTACATTATGCCACGAGGATTACAGCACAAGACTGAGTGTGTTTGTGTGAGAAAAGCTCATATTAAGGTATTCTTACATCCTGAGTCTCTACAGAGGAAGAGGGCTGCATAGGGGAGGAGAAAAGAAAAATAAATGAATATTTATCCACTTGCTTTAAAGATCGTTAAAGACTTTAAGATCCATAAGCAAAAGCAGAGGGAGCGAAAAATGAGCTTGCTGAGAAAATAATGAACACTGATTAAGCCAAGCAAATCTCAAATATCACATACAAAACAACACTTTTAAAGGGGCAAATAGAGCAACCAAGAAAATGCCAAAAAGAGCAGAAGATATAACAGAAGACTGAGTACATGATTAACTATATAAAACCACTTTGAAACGTTATACTGTGTTTCAGGTATAACGGAAATTCACCCCACACACATGGGGAAGGGTTTCTAAATGTGGTGTGAATTTCTTTTTGGGTTACATGCAGAAGGTGTGTGGCAGCGAACAAGAGAAACATAACAGTGCGTAGAAGCATAATAAGCTGACCTATAACAACACTGAACTTTAGGAAGCATCTGTTAATGTGGTTTCAAAGGCTGGGGGTTCTCTATGGCCCTGAATCTTACCTGGGCCTTTATTTCACCAATTCCAAAAAAACAGTTTATTGTTTTGGTCGTCGTCTTGGACTAAAATACACTGAATAATGATTTTCCAAGAGTATCTAAGCACAAGATTATTCTCAATCAATCCCTGTAAGCATTAAGTGAATGGAACTGGAATGAATTAGCATTGAATGAGCAAGAGGTCAGTGATGGTAACTACAAACACACATCACTGTAATTATGCTCATTCAAGTGAAACAGATTGGAAAAAAAAAATCTACATATGGAAAAGGAAAATAAAAAAATGATTTCTACCTACAATGGCCAAAATGAAAAAGGGGAACCAGGATATAGGTTTGCTAGATTGCATCTTGGATGAGACGGCTGGTCTCAGCGTTTTTCATTCATTCTAGGTCTGTTTGGACTGTTGTGCATCTAGGAATAAAGCAGCATGGAGTCGTAGGTGTACATTAACATGCGTGGACCCACGGAGAGCATTGCCACACTGAGACATGTGCAACGGGCCGCAAGCTCAACACTGCACATCGCTGGGTGAGTACGAGTTCACAGTTCATGTCATTTTCTAACATTACTGTGTTTAGTCTCTTTTGTTGTCTTTGTTTCCCTTCAGGCGGTGCACTTGAGAATAACTTCTGCTCCAAGAAACAGCCATCCAGAGACTCTGCAGCAGTATGCGATGTTGGCTTCTCTGAAGCATCTTGTTTTTTAAAAAGCCAAAGGAGCTTTGTTCTGGCTGTCAAAGCTGAAATGTGTAGGTATGTTATTCCAAAGTGCAACACACCTGTTACACGAATTACCTTAATTACAGTGCTGCATACATGTAACTACAAGATGTGGAATTTGCATATGGACATTTATGTGTACACACACACACACACAGAGACAAACATACATACACACATACAAAGGGAACATATACTATGGGAGGCTGACACACAAGCTCTCAAAAAATGCCTGAGAAACATGTGTGAAATCCTGCTAAGAATGGAGGGTTAGTTTTAGCTGCATTGGGTTTGGAGCCTAATGTAATTACAACACTGACATCTATAAACCTTATCATTTTTACATTATGAACTTCATTAGGTAACCATTGGTAACCGTTCAATTTTCTTGCTCCTTTCTTAGCAGGAGCCAACATGCAACCGTCTCTTGTGTGAGCCAGCATTCACATACACAAAAACAGATATACACACATGGTAATTTTGTGAAAGTGTGTGTGTGGTAGATGGCAGACCGTCTCAGGACATTGATTTGCCGACACAGACGAGAGACTGTGATCTTACCTTTCTGTGGCACTACTGTCTATTCAACAGCAGCGGCACTGACCTTTTTGTCAGTGTGTACAAAGCACCAGCGTGAGGCCGGCCCACCTCCGCACAGACATCACAGTCTCACAGTGCCTTGTGCCTTCCCTCACCCACCCTCCCAAAACACCACAGCCCTGCTGGGGAGGTGTCCTGACGCTTCAAAGGCAGAAGCCATGGGGCACAAGGGCAAATCAAGCCTGAGCAAGAACTGGAGGCAAATAGTGCTGGAGCAAGAGCTGTTTGTGCTTGATTAGCCTGAAGCATGGCCTGGCTATGAAACAGCTTCTGAGATCTCTGCCCTGGGTTTAATGATGTCAGTCACTGAACCGATACACAATGAAATGTATTCGATATGTGTCTGTCTGTCCCTGTCGTTTCGAAGCTAGTATTGTAGCTTAAGCTCTGGGGTTAACTCAAAGGTTACTAGCACCGCTAAGGACTCCATTTTAAATTCTGCATATTCAATTATCTTTGGGCTACCATTCTAATATGCACTAAAACACCACTCTAGTTAGGGTCAGCACAAATATACTTCTTTCTAGCCATGATTTTTCAGCTTTAAATTTTAGACAGATGTAGTTAGCAAACTGGCTAATTAAAAACTTAAAAAAGCTCAATTTGTGGAGCAAGGATGACAGCAACGAAATGGAGCAGCTTGCATTACGTACTAAAGATGGAGTCCCAGCTGTGCCCGCAACTTGACTCCCAGAACTCTCCTTATTGTCCTGTTGGTACAGACAAGAGACAGGGGCCCAGTTGGACTTGACTAGTCTGTCCCAAACCATCCATGGCGATTACTTTAAAATCACATGGCCTAATAGAGACCCGGAAATGAGTAGCAGTATAACCAGAGACCATGGACATCAACTGGTGGTCTCAAAACCAGCCAGGAGGGATGTTCAGTACGAAGTAAAAACATCCAGGCTCTAAAATCATGAGTAGCTCCTTTTTGAAGTCTGTTGGGGGAGTGTCATTGTTAGGATTGCAGTTACTCCCATGTAGAGGAGCTTCCTTACCTGCAGGTTCTTCCTCCACACGTTGACGGCCGCAAAGGCTAGCTGCATCTGCTTCCTGCGGGCGTCTTTGTGGCGTTTGTATGCGATCTCGATGAAGATGAGGAAGATGCCTGCCGCAATGCCTCCAGCAACCAGCATGAAGACACCTGACAGAGCGAGAGATGCATGACATCATGGGTATGGTAAAGAAATTGCAGAAGAGTCTGTGATGGACACTCGGGTCCATCCCTTAGAGGAGGCTTTTTTGCACCCAGTTCTGTGTTTTAATGTCTGACCAAATCTTTATACCACCAAAGTAGTAACTGTACAGAAGAAGGAAAAGATCTGCTTGAATTTTAAGGGAGGTTTAAGTGGCAAGAATTAATTCTGAGTAATTTGAAACCATTTGTATTGGTCTACTCAAACTGAAATGTTCACAAAAATAACAGGGCAAAAAAAACAGCAAAAATTGAGATGCAAGGTTTTGTCCCAACACTGATATGCTATTCAAAATGATGTAAGATACACAGATGTCAAGCTGAGTTTAATAACACATATTAGCATGATAAGCGAACAAAAAAAACAACAACAGCGAAAAAGGTATTGGACAAAAAAAGGCTACAGTACCTTACAACTGCAGTTTTTGTCCAATCTCTTTTAGACTATCTGCACCCGAGAGTGGACCATACCTGCCATGTTCTCAAAGGTGAGTGTGGCTGGGGCATTGCTCCTTGAGTCACACTCCTGGTATCTCACCCAGGTTTTATCCAGGTCCTCCATGAAGCCATTCTCATGGGAACTGCAGGATGTGGGGGGAGCGAGGAGAGAAGTAAAAGATTATTACAAAGCATTGGGCAGATGGTACGTTCATTCCCATAAGATCGCAGACACAAACACACATACACACACACGCACACACAGACCACACAAACACACAGACATCAGAGCAGGGGGTGGGAGAAGGGAAATACAGAGAAAGATGAGTAAGAGCAGTGTCTCGGATGATGAGATCTAAGAAAACGGAATATAAAAAAACAAAAGATACATAAGCGTAGAGTATTGCTGCTTCGGCTGGGACAGACCTGAGAATAGCCAGGGACACATTCTGTTTCCAGGGGCTGTCCTTGCGCATGCCTATGCCAAAGCCCGAACGGAAAAACAGCTCTCCCGTGGTCACCAGGTCGCACTTCTGCGAGGCTTCAAACTCCAGCACCGCAGAGTCCCAGATGAAAGCATGCAGCTTGCTGTTGGGGGGGGTTGAGGGAGGAGGAGGGGAAGGGTGGGGGGTTACGTTGCAACAGTACAGTGAGTAACAACACACTCATGGCACACCCATTTGTGCGTGTCTTTAAATACTACCATAACTACATTCCCCCTCTCATAGGCAGATGGAATCCAATGCCGGACAAGCAGACTTTTGTCCCCCATTGGATTCCCTAAGAGACTTCCAGACCTAAAAATGGTGTTTCTGTTCTCAACATTAGATTTTATGTGAGTGAGAGAAACATAAGTAGGCATCTGCTGGGTTGTGTGCTAAACCCTGAGGTCGTAAGTGCAGACGATGATTGAAAACACCTGAGACCCAGAGGCAAATGACTCCTTGACTGACCAAGCAGCCAGGCCCACTGCTTACTTGTCCCGAACAGCCTGGATGGCCTCAGCGGCACTCTCATAGTTGTGCTTCTCCATGTGCCGATACATGGTGCTCAGCTCAACTTGACGCCGGAAGTAGATGTCCACTGAGCTCTGCTTCACTGTGGCATAGATGAACTTGTCTGATGGGTTCCTCAGCTGCAAAGAGATAAAGCGAGGGGTGCCCAGTCTTGAGTCTTTCTTTGAGTTACTGAAGATTAACACATTTTATGGACAAAAGTATTGGGACACACCTCTTAATTATTGAATTCAGGTGGCCCCTTACTTCCAGTGAAGGACAAACTTAATGCTTCAGCAGGCTAAGACATTTTGGACAACGCCATGCTTCCAACTTTGTGGACCCAGTTTGGGGAAGAACCTTTTCTATTCCAGCATG
>JBBPCZ010000023.1:14956729-14980732 GCA_037974445.1 Brycinus macrolepidotus
CAAACTGGGTCCACAAAGTTGGAAGCATGGTGTTGTCCAGAATGTCTTGGTGTGCTGAAGCATTAAGATTGATCTTCACTGGAAGTAAGGCCCAATCTCTGAAAAACAGGTGTGTCCCAATACTTTCGTCCACATAGTGTACAGAACATATGTAATAGTAATTGTTGTTTCTACTGTAATAGCAAACATGAGCCAGTTAACTGCTGAGATTTTTGAGACTTTTTGAACCTGCTGGAAATGCATCCTAATCATGATGCCTCTTGAGAGAGAGCCAAGAGTGTGTGGTGGCACTTAACAGCCTGCATATCAGGCCCTTAGAACCTGGGAGCCTGTGGAGTTCAGGTGTGTATCAGCACACGCCATCTGGATTCTGTATTTAGCTCAAGTAAAAGCACATTCAACTGCTAGTTATGTATAGCACCGGGTAGAAATGGCTAAAACAGCACCATGTCCTCAGGACTGGCTGATGCCTGTAGAAGAGCTGGATGCATACAAAGATCAAAGATTTGGTAGTTTCTGTTTTGTAGCACTGTTGTGGTTGTTAGTGTTACCCCAAAACTCCTCTCAACTTGCTCAAATTGGGGTGGAGCGGACTTGTGGATGTGGTTTAGGACACAGTATGACTTGTGACACAGTGAGCTGTCAAATTACAAAAATTCTTTGTGACAATAAGAGTGAATTTCAAACAAGTTTATTCTGCATCTAAAGTTGCAAATATATGGACTGGTGAGTGAATGGTACAATTTGAAACAATGTTTAATGATATTTAGAACAGATAAAATAAAACAACACACACACGTTTTCGTGCTATTTCATTCATTACTTCATTACAATAAACCAAATTTTAAAAAAAAAATCAGTACCAATGTTGCTACTGATCTTCACAATTATGTTTGTGTGTTTGTGTTGTTTTCCTGGGAATGTGTGATGCTCTGGTTAATGTTCTGTTGGGGGACCTTGTGTCCTGCATTCATGTAGACGTTACTCTTACATGAACCACCAACCTAAACACTGTTACAGACCAAGTTCACTCCTTCATGGTAACAGTGTTCTCTAAAGTCAGTCCCTCTTTCAGCAGGATATTGAGTCCTTACAAACCGAAACACTGTTCGGGAACCTGACAAAGAGTTCAAGATGTTGATTTGGCCTCCAAATTCTATAGATCACAATATGACAGAGCATCTGTGGGATGTGCTGGATGAAGTAGTCCAAATCTGTGGATGCCCCACCTTACAACTTACAGGAGTGCAGCTAATGTCTTGGTGCCAAATACCACAGCACACAGGAAGCAACTTGGGTCTGAAATATAGAGTTACAGAAACTTAGAGTTGTTTGATAGAAAATTTTAATAAAAGAACATAGGGCCCTAACAAAATAGAGCTGGTTACAATATTACAAGGAAGGAACACCAGACCTGAGGAGCTTTGGACCCTGGAGGCATATGTGGATGTTACAGTGAGAAAATAAAGTTCCTGGGGAACACAGAACCCAAAGAACACGTAGATAAGCCCTTTGTAGCTATTGTAGCAGATATTATCCAGTTAACTACAGAGGTTTTCACACTTCGGTGACAAAGATAAAAGAAATACAACTAGTATGGAGACACAGCAGAGCTCTTTTTCAGTATAGAGGAAACAGAGCCGTACTCAAGCATAATCTGGCCTGAATCACTCTTACTCACTGGCCTCTAAACCAGGACTACAGAGTGAATCACACCAATTTAAGTCCATTTTGCGACCCCCAAGTGCTGATTTCCGCCACACACTGAGCTGAGCGGATGCTGCAGGCCCATCTGTAACTAACCACAGAGTGACCCTAGATCCTAACCATGATGAGGCTCCAGGAATCCTTATTGTGTTTAGCCTACCACACACAATTTGGCCTCTTTATTAGAAACCGCTTTTAGCTCCACCTTACTGCTTGCTTGCCATCCTCCAGCTCTTTGGGCGGGTATACAGGTCACTCCATTGGTCTCTTTCATGTAAAAAATTTCATGTGCAATATTTCTGGTACAATATTACTGTGTTTCATTCAGTGTTGGCTGCTACTAGGCACCTGAGGATACTCCAGTGTGTGTGTGTGTGTGTATTGGAATATAGCACATAAAACAGCTGCTGTACAAACACTACTGCACTTACAGCACATGTGGAGGCATTTCTTATTTTTTACACAGCTCACACTGCAATAGTTCATAGAAGAATAGCAACTTGTGCATTTTACACACACACACACACACACACACTGCCGCAGATTGTATATATATATATATATAGATATTTATATATATATATATATAAATGCAAATTTTCCAGATCCTGTAGCAACAGAGGAGCTAGTCAGTCGTGAACACCTCTATGTCAGGTGTTTCTGTTAAAATGGCCACTAATTTTTCTCTAATCTTTCTCTCTTTCTCTTAATTAAAATTAGAGATATAGTGTGATAACACGTAACTTAAAAAGTGACTCAAATGTTTGTGTCTTTTTTTATCTCTACAGGCCATGTAGCATGTTGTGCTGATAACGATGTTATATCATCCTGTTTTCCTGATCAAAGCCAAGACGAGGAAGGGGGCTCCAGGAGACAAAGAATGCTTTAAAGGGTAGAGATCGAGCCTCTCGGTCTATGCTTCCAAATTACTCCCTTTTTGTACGACGCCGCAGAGGACGCTTCGAGACGCCTACAGTTTTAGATTCTTTTTTAATGAAAGAAAAACATTCCTGTATCAACAAAACATCAAACACTTGGACGATCAGAATGCATTCTCCTGCCAGAACAATCGGAGTGTTTTCTTCGCCGTGTTTTCTTTTCTCTCCCACAGCAAACACCAGACGTTCACCACCACAGAGCATCTTAATTGCGCCAAGCCTCGTTGGAAATATTTACAAGCAATTCATGCTTAGTATAAAGTATTATAAATTACCCTTGTCTCACGCTTTTCATCTGCAGCGGCCTTTATCCCGTTCCCCGACACGAGGCTTTGTCATGCTTTAATTGCTCCATAATGATGGAATTAAACTTAACCCAGAGTTGTGATGTTTGTCGGTGGCGTCTCCAGGAACATTTAACAATATCATGAATCTTTGTCTTCATTTAAAGAGAGTAATTATGCTTCAACACCTGGTGGACGCTAATGACACTAAAACGCTGCACTTAAGTCTTAATACATCAAAGATGTGCCAGTTTTTGTCACATACTTTTTTTAGGCTGCAGTTTTGTTCATGTAATTCTAAATACATATATAAAGTGACAACAAAACATTGCACTGAAAGACATCAGTTAAAAGTAAACAACTTGACAACTGTTCTCAATGAGAAAAGACATTGCTAACATGTGATCGCCACCTAGTGGTGCACAGCATGAAGCAAACTGTGGTGAGAAAAAAAGAAACAAAAGAATGAACAAAACTGGACAATGCAGTGCAAATAGCACACAAATAATATTTAAATATTGATGTTATATGAAAGGAAGTTATACCAAATGTTCAGTTTCTGCATAATTATATGGTTAAAGTGTTAACAAAGTCATTCAGAGATGGGTTTGGTGTGAAATGTTTTTACAAAACTCACCGAGTCAGAATTATTCACAGTGGCAGTGAATGGAACCAGACACCTGCCTCTAAAAGCTCCCTCACAGAAAGATCTTACATGGAATGGTTATTCATACACTGCCTAGTGCCTGCGGCATTGATGCTTCTTCGTTAAGAGAAGATTTTGGCCTTAAATATATTTTTAAAACCAGTTAATGGTGCAGAGATACATGCAGGGAATTGTGAGGCAAAATAGTCCCCAAAGATTTGTCACTATTTTACCATCATAAACATACATGTAAACACTCAGAAGATGTGTAGAGCTTCACTGGTGGGTTTGGAGAGTAAATAAAATGGCTAAATTTGTGTTACAAACAATTTTTTGGAGGGAAGAAGAGCTATGAGTCCCACAGCTGTTCTCACCAACTAATCACTTAGGTCCTAACAAGAGTGTTGAGAATTTGTGAACACAAATAAACAGTCATTATGTAAGGATTACATCATTATAATGCAAATTTCAACCAAGGCTAAGGCAGTTACACTGCATATGTGTGTTTACGGGTGTGTAGAGGTGTAAATGGATGGGTGGAGGTGTGTGTGTGTTCCTTAATTTCTAAACATCCCACTCAAAAGCAATGATACTTGATCCAGTGATCCAACTAGGACCTTATGGTTCTACAAAAAAACTGTAAAAATCATTTTAAATAAATATTTTATTTAGATATTTAGTTATTAGAACATTTTATTTAGTGTCCTATTTTGATGAGACAATTTTAAAAAGACCAAATTAAAAACAATTAAAAATCAACTAAACAAATGTACTAAAATAAACTTTAAAAAAATCAATAAAAATAGCAATGATCATTTTGTTTACTCTCTGTTGTGATGTTCTCAAACGTATTGATGATGCTCTCTTGTCATGACGCTCCACCCTCTAGCTTCAAGTGCTAAACTACGTGTTTTAAATATAAAATATCAAATATTAAATAGGGAATAAGTCAGGTTGGGAAGGATCTGTCTGAGAGTGGTTGCCATGGATGAGCTCCATCATGACTGAGAGGGAAATTACCTCACGTCAGAGGTGTGTGTGTGGTTAACAGACAGTTAGCTGGTGGTGTGTGTTGTTCAGAAATCGGATTTTTCTTTGAGCTGCGTGTCAGTATATATTCGAGGGACCAAGCAAAGATTTTGTTGGGTCATGGGCCCCTGACCGGGGGAACTGAAACCAGTAATACCAGTGACCTGTGATGTCCTGCAATTATCCTGAACGTAAACAGGCCACCTGTGTGGGATCCTGTTGTGGTGTGTAAACCACAGAATCATTAATGGTAGGAAATACTGTCTGACCTCTGCCTCCTAATCCAGCCTCAATGCAGGGACTTGCAGGTGCAAAGTCGTTTCTTTCTTTCTTTTTCTTTCAGCACGCACAGTGACATTCAACACGATTTGCTTTTGATTGCGAGTCAACGTGCATCAGTACTGAAAGGCAAACATTTCATTGTATTTCATTGAAGGGATTATATTTCAAGCAGGCATGAACCCACTTTCACAAACACCTGCACCCAACATCACACCATATTTGTTTTTTTTTATGTCACAAGATATTAAAAATTATGCAAATTTTCAATGACTGTGATACAGAGGGGGGAAAATTATGCACTGAATTCAGGAACATAATATTTAAAACAGAAAAACCCACAGCTCCACCCAGTAATCCTGGGAACCTTTGGAAATAAAGGAGATAAAGGAATCAACATACTGCCTAGTCTCTAAAGGGAAGCTGAATTAACGTGGATCTTCCAGTTCTGCAGGAACAAACAGGTTCCGCATTCATGTTTTTCCTGTTTGTTTCCTTATTAAACTTATTCTACATTTTTGCTGAATTTTTGTTTTTCCCCCTGATTTCCACTTATGATATTTGTATGGGTTTATGCACTGAAACACTCTTGATTCATTTTTACATCATTCATTTCAACCTCTCTTTATACTTAAGAATTAAACAGACATTTAGTCACTGTGCCTTTAACATTGATACATGTAAATGACCTCTGTTCTGATTGGTTGCTCAGAATTGTGCCTCTTTCAAAAAGCAGTCTTGGCCAAAACATCTTTCATAGCTACAGCATGAGTGGGCGGGGATACACTGCTTTAAGTTAAATTGGTGATTATATGTAAATTGATGAGTTTTGTGAGATATCAGAAAATTGCCTGTTTAGTTTAGTTTTTTTGTGGACTGTACGGATGGGGGAGTGCATGGCATGTTTTGAAACTTTAAAAATGTTTACTAGGTGGTGCAGTCGTGTTGCCTCACAACAGTTACTTTACATTAATTTGGCAGACACTTTTATCCAAAGCAACTAACAAAACGAGGAAACGCTCGAGTTTCAGGACAGTGTGAGAATCAGAGGAGAGTTCTAAGTGCTAAATCTTTATGTAGGAGTAGTGATAGAAGATAGATAGATCATCAGGAGAGGAGATGCTCTCTGAACAGACGAGTCTTCAGGAGGTTTCTGAAGAGAGAGAGGGATTCTGCTGCTCTGGTGGTCTTAGACAGTTCATTCCACCAGTGGGGAACCAGAATGAGACCAGTCTGGACTGGGTTTACCTTGTGTGTAGGGAGGGCAGAGCCAGACGATGTTCCTTGGAGGAGTGGAGGGACTGAGTAGGAACATAAGGCTGAATGAGAGGATTAATTTAGCCGGGTGCAGACCCATGGGTATCAGAGATCAGACACATAAATACTGGTAAAAAAACTCGGGTGCTGGGTGGAATTGTACGTTATTTTCTGTAGCACCACAGGGATACGTGACTGACTGAAGAGATCAGACACCTAAATTCTGGTAAAAAAAAACAAAAAACTCTGGTGCTGGGTGGAATTGTACATTATTTTCAAACAGGCATGCCTGGACCTCTTAAACCAGACTGTCTGCAGCAACAGAGGCACACGCTGTGATGTTTTCATCCTGACATTTGCTAACTCACTCCGTCTGTTTCTGTGCACCTCTGTAGGAGAGTCTGTATCAGTCATTAAACATACGGACCCGGTCCCAGACCCGCGCGCCGTTAACCAGGACAAGAAGAACATGCTGTTCTCTGTAAGTGCGCTTTCACCCCATATGACTTGTTCTGTTTTCCCTCACTGTTTAGGGGCATCTGGCCTCCCTGTACATCTGCTTGCTTCCAGCAGTTGTAGTTTTAGAGCATCTGATGGTCACCTGTTACATCTGGTGGTTGAGGAGCCAGTAATATGTTTAAACATAAAATTTTGTTTTTATGAGAACACATGGCAAATGAATGTCATATTTGCGTCCTGTTAAAATAATTTATTTTTAATAAATTAACTAATTTGATGGGAAAAAACTAAAAATTTGGTCAAATTTCAGGCTTTAAGGCCATCCTAAGGCTTTTGCTTCTTTTCTTTTTGATCATACAGTGAAGAAAAAAAACACAAGTCTAATTTAGATTACTTAACTTGGTTTGGGGAAGGTGTGTGATGATCTAGGTTAGAAGCTGGCATGATGCTAAACTGTTTTCTTAAATCCACCATTACTGTTAGCTACATTAGTCTTAACATGAAACTAAAGAAATAAGTTTAAACACCAAACAAGTCCTGGTTTATTTGCTACAAATGGTAAATAAAAATGGGTAAATTAGGTTGTTTTGACTGAACCATCACTTTAAGACAAACAACAACACTTTCTTTCAACAATTTCTTTCTTTGAAATTTGACCCTGATCTGTGATTGTCTGGTCTGTGATCTTCCAGGGCACTAACATTGCTGCAGGTAAGGCTGTTGGCGTGGTGGTGGCCACAGGTGTGAACACTGAAATTGGGAAAATCCGGGATGAGATGGCATCCACAGAGCAGGAGCGCACGCCGCTGCAGCAGAAGCTTGACGAATTCGGAGAACAACTTTCCAAGGTCATCTCGCTCATCTGCATCGCTGTGTGGATCATCAACATCGGGCACTTCAACGATCCCGTGCACGGCGGCTCCTGGATCCGCGGCGCCGTCTATTACTTTAAAATCGCCGTGGCGCTGGCAGTAGCCGCCATCCCCGAAGGACTACCAGCGGTCATCACCACCTGCCTGGCCCTGGGCACCCGCCGTATGGCCAAGAAAAACGCTATCGTTCGCTCCCTGCCCTCTGTGGAGACACTAGGCTGCACCTCAGTCATCTGCTCAGACAAAACTGGCACCCTGACCACCAACCAGATGTCCGTCTGCAGGGTGAGGACCAAATCAGGGCTTAGAATTCAATTCTCCGCCCACAAACACATTCTTAGAAACTTTATGTGAAAAAGTTACAGAGTGAATTCTCCATTTCAAATCATTTTATTTGACATGAATGTCAGATTGTTAGGATAATTCTGGGTTACACTGGCTGTAAAAGTTAACACACCTTTAAGGTACAAACCTTGTTGTTGTTATTATTATTATTATTATTATTATTATAAACAATAATAACAGTTATAAGAATAATGTAATACATTATATATTAAACTGTAGCTGAAAGTTCTTTACAAGGAGGAAATAAAATAAAAGAGCAAAGAGAAGAAACGAAAATGTACGTTGAATTTGAAAGAAAGTCTCATTTTAATAATAGTAAGGTAATAGCAAGAAATAAGATCAAATAGATCAAATAATACAAAAAGAGGAAAATTTAAAGAGGAAGATATATATAAAACATTATTTCTCATAAAAATGCCAAATGAAGCAATTAATAAAACCAAAGAAAAGCTAAAGTCAGATGGTATGGTTCAAGCTGCTTATAAGATGTATATCTTTTGGGGGGCATAAATTACCTCTTTGTCAAGTTTTTGTCATTCAGTATCAAATTTTAACATCTTACATAGTTGGTCTTAAAACCTGGCATGCTTCTTGTGAACCTAGACTGCTAACGGGCTTTCTAGATTGCTTTCTTTATCATTAATATAAGTACTTCTTGATCCATTACTGTAAATAAACCCACCTTTAGCACTGCACACTAATTTCTGGCCATAGCCACCATTAGTTTTTACTTTAAATATAAGTATCAAAAATAGTATTGTTCGGGAAATGTTTTTGAAATGAAGGTATCCCTGTTGGCTTATTTTACGATATTCGACCCACATTGATGTGGTGTCAGATTGTCATTTTCAGCATGCCTGGTTTCGATTAACTCCAACAACATAGTTCTGGTCACTAGTGTAACATTTGGAACTGGAAACTTAATGTCGTGTGGTGACGCCAAACTCCTAAATTCATCCTTTAGCCTAAATTCATTTGGGCTGAGCAGGATTTTTGCATTATGCAAAGGCTGTCAAAACTGCATAATATAACGGTTATCTAGTTCCTCGGTATTGACTCCTGCGAGACTGACGTTACTTGTGGCTGCAGTATGCAAATGAGCATATAACAAATCCTGGTATTGTATGAACATAGGCATTAACATGATCCAACATGAATAAATGTGTTTGGTCAAAAATAACGTCAGTCTTTAACTGGGCACCAGTGTAATTTTTAAAGGCCCCATACCATACTGCCATTCGTTTCCCAGTCCAGACCATCCATAAATAGAAATATAGCAGCCAGATGGCTTATTTTGAATTTGCTGTTTTTGTAGTGTCACAAATATTTACATGTATACAGCCCTACTTCTAGCTCTCAACTATTTTGAGTGTATTCAGCATTTTTGTTTAACCCTCAGAACTTGTTTTAAAACCCCAGTAGTGGTTATTATTACATGTTTTTTAAATTACAATAACACCAAACGAAGCTCAGCATGACGTCTGACACCTCGAGCATCAACACAAACCGGGGAAACTTTCTTATAAGGAGCTGTTTGGCTGTATGACAATGATTTACCATTTGTTGCGCTGCATTCTAAGGGTTAAACTGTTAAACTGTCAGGACCAGGTTGTTGATGCCTATTTCCAATAGCGTTAAGTCGTTTGTGTCTGTAGGAGTACAGGTTAGCTGTAAAAGAAAACTGCTGGTGTAATTCAGGACACATCCTTCTTTCTTTCTTTTTCTTTTCTTCTCTTTCGCTCTACTTCCCTCCTTCCCTCCCCAGCACAACTCCATTGGGAGTGCTGATCAGTATTCAGTAGTCAGTTACTTGCAGTAGTGTTACATAACTGACCTTGTGTTTAGGATCTGCCTCTGATCCTCCGCGCCTCTGTCGCTGGAGCCTGCGCACACACACACACACACACACACACACACTTTCTCACATGCACTATCTCCACCACTTTAAACAAGCCCGAGCAGAAGTACGGAAGAAGAACATCTTGTTGATATGACTGAGCTGGTTAGGCGCCTCAGGCTCTGTGCAGTTATGAAACATACTATATGTAATCAAACGTCCGATCATTTCTCTCGGTGCAGTAAGTTGTGCTCGGTTATTTAGACATGTAGTTAGAACTACTTTAGTGGGGCAGTGGCGACTGAGAGCTCTTACTGTAAACACTCCGTCCAACCCCAGCGATTCTATATGAAAAGGCCTAAAAATAGCTCAGATGCATCAGAAGGAATGTAATCTACTTTATATTTATCTTTCTAACCTTTTTTCCACTCGCCCCCTCCTGACTGTTACGTCAGAACTGTTTGAGGTCTATGTAACACTCTTGGTGGGCCGGGGTGGGGGTGGGGTATTACTTGGTGCTTTTAGTTAGATTTTTTTGTTAATCGCACCACTCTAGGGTGCAGAGAGTGGCGCCGCTTGGATTAGTCCGGTCAAGTACCAGCTAAGACCCTTCTTTTCTCCCTCATCGTTTCTTTTACACTCTCCTCTCTGCTCTTCTGCTGTATTTTCTGTTCTTACGCTATTGCAGTGCACCATGGCTCTGGTTTTCCTTACTGACAAGACATGAAAAACACAATGCCCACCTAACCATAACTCACTGCAGTTTTCTTCTTCACGTCTGTGGTCGCTGACCCCCGCGTTTCCTCTGAATAAGTGTCTTGAAATGTTTACAATATGTGGGGCTGGTGTGCCCCAGCCAGGTATTGCAGGATTCTCTTTGAAACCACGCTGTCTTTGTGGGGAGTCTGCCCTCTGCTGGAGGTTTGACTTTGCTTCCGTTTATCTGTGTGTTTCAGATGTTCATCATTGACCAAGTGGAGGGAGACAGCTGTTCGCTCAGACAGTTCACCGTCACTGGATCCACATATGCGCCTGAGGGAGAAGTGTAAATGTTTTCATGTTTTTTCGCAAATGCATTGATATAACACACACACAGCCTTCCTGTGTAAATGACTCTCTCTTCATTGCTGCTCAGGTACCAGGATGGTAAACCTGTGAAATGCTCCAAGTATGATGCTCTGGTTGAGATGGCCACAATCTGCGCCCTCTGCAATGACTCGTCACTGGATTATAATGAGGTCCGTATCTGAAATATTGAAAATATTGAAAAATGAGTAAATGGCAGTTTACGTTATATTTATTTAATTCTTTTAATGTAGTCTTTACGGTTACAATTTTTTGTTCTTTGAAAGGTTTCCTGTTGTTATGTTAAGGTGGATTTTATTCTTTGTTCCTTTTTAACTTAAAATAAATACTCACTTATTATAACTGATCATAATTATTATATGATGGCGGCAGCTCTATCTGCAACACGCAGCAGGTCCCTTTGTCACCAGGTGACTTTAGTGTCTAAGTGTTCCCCAAATTAATTGTTTTATATATGGTGTGTGTGTCTTGTGTGTGCATATGGTGTTCTGTTCCCAGGCTAAAGGAGTGTATGAGAAGGTTGGAGAGGCCACGGAAACAGCCCTGACGTGCCTCGTGGAGAAGATGAATGTGTTTGACAATGATCTCAAAGGCCTTTCCAAGATCGAACGGGCCAACGCCTGCAACTCTGTAAGTCATTCTTTCAATGGGATTCCCCACATAGGCCAGTCGTGTGTCATAGCAGAGCAAAGCTCACCCAGTTTTGGGGCAAAAAATTGTCTTATTTGTTATTGGTCTTGTCATCAGAGGGTAATATTTGTGTGTCCTTTCCTCAGGTTATCAAGCAGCTGATGAAGAAAGAGTTCACACTGGAGTTCTCAAGAGACCGGAAGTCCATGTCGGTGTACTGCACCCCTAACAAAGCCCGGTCTTCCATCGGCAAGATGTTCGTCAAGGTAACCAGCACAACCAACTTCACTGTTGTACTTAAACTCTGAAGGTGTAATTATTATTTCTAGCCATTTTTGACCCGGACGTGTGAAATAAAGGTCACAAAAATAGGAGAGATGATCTGGGGTCTAAGTGTCAGCTGCTGTGAGCTGGAAGTAGAAGGTGCAGCATTTATAAATGGTTATGAATTTAAAATCATGGGGCAGCATTTCCTAAATTAGTTCCTAGATGCTCTTTTGTGGTTTCTAGTGCTGGATCCTGCCTTGCTCTAATATCTCTTAGCTATTGTTAGGAAGTGAAGCATGCAGAAGCGGGAGTTGGGTGATAGTGCCTTAGAGTGTCCCTGGTCAACTAAATTAGTATTATTATTTCTAGCCATTTTTGACCAGAACTTGTGAAATAAAGATTACAAGTATAAGAGGATCTTAGTCTCAGCTGCTGTGAGCTGGATGTAGAAGGTGATTCACGAACAGCATTTATAAATGGTTATAGATTTAAAATTTTGGGGCAGCACTTCCTAACTTCATACCTGGATCCTGCCCTGCTGTAACACCTCTTAGCTACTGTTAGGAAGTGAAGAAAGTGGGAGTTGGGTGACAGTGCCTTAGAGTGTTCTTGCTCAGCTAAATTAGTATAATTATAAAAAAAGAAACTGATCCTACATCAGTCCTGGCCTGTTTTTGTGATTATATTAATTTAAATTTGTGTTAATTTAAATATGTGTGTGTTTCTACAGGGTGCTCCAGAGGGAGTGATTGACAGGTGTACACACATCCGTGTGGGCAGTAACAAGGTCCCCCTGACGGCAGGCATTAAGGAGAAAATCATGTCTGTGATCCGCGAGTACGGAACAGGGAGAGACACGCTGAGGTGTCTGGCTCTTGCAACACGGGACAACCCCATCAGTAAAGATGAGATGGTGCTGGAGGACTCGGCACGCTTTGTGGAATATGAGGTTAGAGGGAGTGTCTTGAAAGACCTCAGGCTCACAGCTACAGTGTCTTGCCCCTAAGCATGCTGTGAAACCAAGCAGCACAGATTCCTTTCACCTAAATTCAGTGATATTCGGTTCTCATCTTGAGGTTTCCTATGCTCTGTAGAGCAGCAGTCGTTAGTTCTAGTTCTGAAGTGCCAGAGACTGGCACAGTTTAACGATTTCTCTACTCTAATACTCTTGGCTCTGTTCATTAGGTTCAATATAGTCATTATTCCTGCATTCTACTGACTTGATTTTACTCAGCTTGCTTTTTGGGACCCGGTACCTTATTTGCAGATAGTACCTCTTCAAAGTAGCTGGTGACACCACAAGAAACTCTTGTGTTGTCACCTTCAATGTGACAAATACAGTAGAAATAGAGGATATGCCATGTTGCGTGACGATTCTCTCTGGAAAAAAACAGTAGTCAGCTGTGTTTTCACATCATTTTACATGTTTTGATACTTACTCAGCCTGCTTGGAACCAGTGATGTACCAGTAAACATGAGTAGGTTTGTACTAGGTAGTAGATTTGCCTAATGGAAAACCAAAAGTCGAGTCACCACGTAGTGGAAAAGTGACTTGTGTGTGTGTTTGAGCAGGAAAATCATGAACTTTCTGGTTCTCCAGGACAGGAGATACTTGCTCCTGGAGTACAGTGTGTTTTGCCTCTTCTGTAATGAATCTGACCCATCTCTTAGTGAGTTTAGATGTTTAAATGTAAGAAAAACAAGTATTTACTGCAGGGAGGACACAGAACTGACACTGGCATCTACAGATTTAATTACACAGGAATTCATTTATGCATTGAAGCTTGTAGAGTGGATTTAGACAGAAATGGAAGTGAGTGGAATAGCTGACACTTATTAATGTTTTCCATTCTCTCCCTGCCATGTAGACGGATCTGACCTTTGTGGGCTGCGTGGGCATGCTGGACCCCCCAAGGGCTGAGGTGGCAGCCTCCATGAAGCTGTGTCGTCTGGCAGGAATCCGGGTCATCATGATCACCGGTGATAACAAGGGCACGGCTGTGGCCATCTGCAGGCGCATCGGCATCTTCGGAGAGAATGATGACGTCTCACGCATGGCCTTCACAGGCCGAGAGTTTGACGACCTGACGCCGGCCGCCCAGCGCGAGGCCGTGCTCAGTGCCCGCTGCTTTGCCCGTGTCGAACCATCTCACAAATCCAAGATTGTAGAGTACCTGCAGTCGTATGACGAGATCACTGCCATGGTAATAACTTATTCTGAGACATTTTTCTGTTATAATGCATTTTTTTTATTAATTTAAATATCTTTGTATTATAATTTCCTCAACATTTCTTCGTGATTTATTGAGCAGAATTTGTCAGAGGTTTTATACATCTGTCGGAGGTTTGCCTGTTACAGATATCAGTGATAGTGATAGTTGTGACAATGGTTATAAGTAGTTGCTGGGTTTTTCCACACATTTTTGAAAACAGCAACAGTTAACATGTAGTCATTTAAGTGGGTTGACTTTTTGACTGATTTTGTCCTCATGTTTCTCAGTGAACAACAAGTACAAACATCTTTAGAGCTTTTAAAACTTTTGTTCACAAGCTTTGGTGGAGTAATGTTTTGAGGGTCCTTAATTGTTCTGTTCTGCTGTTTATGTTCTCCAGACTGGTGATGGTGTAAATGATGCCCCTGCTCTAAAGAAGGCTGAGATTGGCATTGCCATGGGCTCTGGCACCGCTGTGGCTAAGACAGCCTCTGAGATGGTGCTGGCTGACGATAATTTTGCCACCATCGTGGCTGCGGTCGAAGAGGGACGAGCGATTTACAACAACATGAAGCAGTTCATCCGCTACCTCATCTCTTCTAATGTTGGAGAGGTTGTCTGGTAAGGTCTTTATTTAACTCTCAAGTTTGCAACTAGCCGATAAACAGTCCCTGCAGATATTTCAATACATGCATTGGTGCTCAGTTATGGCCAGTATGGGCTTTTTAAAATATCTAAAAAAAAATATTGATGCTTTTATCTCTGATTACAATGTGTTCTCATGTTTGTAAACCTCTTACTGAGAAAATGTGGTTTGTGTGTGACAGCATCTTCTTGACGGCGGCCCTGGGCTTCCCTGAGGCTCTGATCCCGGTGCAGCTCTTGTGGGTGAACCTGGTAACGGATGGCCTGCCTGCAACTGCCCTGGGCTTCAACCCCCCTGATTTGGACATCATGAACAAGCCGCCACGCAATGCCCGCGAGCCCCTTATCTCGGGCTGGCTCTTTTTCAGATACCTGGCTATTGGCTGTAAGTGCATTACTGCAGCATCAGTAATACTACATAATACATCAGTAATAATTTCTACTCGTCAGCTGACAGGAGGGAATGGATGTGGAAAATCAATCTAACAGTTAATTTACAGACTAAAAACGAACAACGTAAAACCCGTGAATTGCGTGCAAATCTATTCACATGACAATCATCCAACCCATTGGCTCATGTTTGTGTGTGTGTGGAACAGAGAGCAAGAGAGAGAGACAGAGAGCAAGAGAGCAAGAGCGAGAGACAGAGAGCGAGAGACAGAGAGCGAGAGACAGAGAGCGAAAGAGAGACAGTGAGAGAGAGAGAGCGAAAGAGAGACAGTGAGAGAGAGAGAGAATGTAGGTTAGTTGAAGATGGACTAGGTAACTCTAGCCTTAGCAGTTTCGTCCAGAGTTTGCGTAACACACAGTTCTAGCCAGTTGAAGGCAATAACTGATGCCACCGATACAGTCTAACATGCACCCTGTAGAGTTGCATAAAATGTTGGATTTTTGTGAAGCTCATGCATTGCTCTGCCAGCATATGTAGTTCTGCCATGAGCTACAGATTGGGCAAAATCATGAAAGCATAAAGGACAGAAGATTCACTGAACTAATCTCATAGAGTCTCTTTCAGGCGCTGAGCAAGTAGATAAAATTCTCAGATAAAATACAAACAAAAAAACTAGGACCCAAAAATGCATGTTAAGTTTAAATGGACTGAATCAAATTGCATACAAATGTTATTAGTGCTAAACCAGATTAAAATGGATTGTAGTGAATTGAAGTGCGTTATTTAATTCATGTATTGTTTTGTTACTGTTTTGTTTTTAATCAAATTGTAAATTCTTTACCAAAATGTGTAAAACATTACATCTGCAAGAGGGAAATGTCCCATCTGAAGAGAACCCAAAAGGTTTGCCTTGATTTAGGGACTTGAGTGTCTGAGTAGTTTGATAGTGTGTAATGAAGGGTTAAATCTCTTTTCTGAAGGTTACGTTGGTGCAGCCACGGTTGGAGCTGCTGCATGGTGGTTTGTTGCTGCTGAAGATGGGCCTAGAGTCACCTTCTACCAGCTGGTCAGTGCTTTGTCTTTTTAAACGTATGGAGCATTGCAGTACCGGTCATTTTATTGGAGTTTAACACTTACCTGTGTGTTATTGTCCCTAAAATTTCTTAGTCTACTCATAAGCCTCAATTTCAGTCATTCAGTTCCCACAATTATTGCAACAAAGCATGCATAAGATGGTTCCTCAGTAATCGTGCCCTGATTTCTACCTCCAGAGTCACTTCCTCCAGTGTGGACCTGAAAACCCAGAGTATGAGGGCGTTTCATGCGAGGTGTTTGAGTCGCCGTACCCCATGACCATGGCTCTGTCTGTGCTGGTCACCATCGAGATGTGCAATGCCCTCAACAGGTCAGTGCAGGAAGTCCCTTTTATGAACACCTTAGAACTTAACTTAGAATTAAACTGAGATCCAGAGGAGTTACAACACTGCAGAGCTCAGCGCGACACACCCGATTCAAATCGCAAAGACCCTGTTGCCAGCAAGGAGAATTCTGAACAAGAGCCACCTTTCCACAGCAGCAGATCATCGTCATTTATTTGCCCTGTCCACAAATACAGTGTTTTATATTTATGAGTGATGGTTTTTAATACGTTTAGGACTGCTGCTTGGGCTGGATAATATTTTAACCTGGCTACTTTAGATCTGTTTGACCAGAGGGGAACTGAAACAAGAGCAGAGAAGTTTCGTTTTCACACGTGTGGGTGCAGAACGTCTGTATGAATTATCGTTGTATGAGAGCCAAGCAACCATTGATAAAGTACATTACAAGTGATGATCTGTGGGGTCTGAGCACAATGTGTTACTTCAATTATGAATCAGACCTTTTAGCTGATATAACACGAGTGATAATCAAAATTGTTGAGGAGAGATCTCAAAAGGGGAAAAAGGAAAGTCTTGGCGTCTCACATGTTTTCCTCATACAAATCTTCATCATAATCTGTAATATTTCTGTCATGGTTTTGCAAAAAATACGGAACAAAGTGTGTTCTGGATCAGTTCAATACGGAATTTTTCAAATATAAAACAATTCCGTATTTCACGCCCCCTCCCCTTAATATAATGGCTCTGGCGCACATGCATTGACGCTTTGACTTTAGTATGGAAAGCGATATGTTTTTCTACAAATAAGTCAAAATATCTTGAAAGTGGGAAAATTTTTGCCTTGTTTTGGGATCATTATTGAACTAGAACTAGAACAGAATGCTTCATTTTTATGTTAAAATGACATTTTCGGCTGAGGGTTCATTTCTGGACTTTTTTGTCGCTGGTCCGGAGTTTGCATGTCTGAGTGAAAGAAGAGCACTGCTGTAGCCTTTCAGAACTGTAGCCTTTCATGTACCCCTGCTCTAGTAAGCTGTTTAACATGGACTGACCAGTGTGGTTTGCGTCTTTTCCAGTGTGTCTGAGAACCAGTCTCTGCTGCGAATGCCCCCTTGGGAGAACGTGTGGCTGCTGGGAGCCATTTGCCTCTCCATGTCCCTCCACTTCCTCATCCTCTACGTAGAGCCACTACCAGTATGCATCTTTTTTTTTTTTTTTAATGCTACTTCTTCTTTGTGTTTCTTCCTTCCGTTGAGTTTTAATGATCCTCCACTCATGTTTCTCTTGTTCGCCTATCCTCAGATGATCTTTCAGATCACCCCTCTGAATGTGACCCAGTGGCTGATGGTGCTGAAGATCTCCCTGCCGGTCATCCTGCTGGACGAGGTGCTCAAGTTTGTTGCCAGGAACTACCTGGAGCCCGGTAAAGAGCTGGACAAGCCTGCGGGCAAGGCCTGCTCACTCAGCACCTGGACAGAGGGCATCTCCTGGCCCTTCGTGGCTCTCACACTCCCACTGGTGCTTTGGATCTACAGCACCGACACTAACCTGGCTGAAATGTTCTGGTCCTGACTCATATGAGCACAACCACCACCCCTCCCCTCACCCTGTGTGTAGATAGAAAGAGAACCTGCGTGTGCGTGTGAGTGCAAGCGTGTAAGAAGTGTTCCTGTGCACCTGCGAATGTGCACGAGAAGGACAGAATTAACACGAACATAACAATAATATAAAAAAATGTAACTTTTTTTTTTATGTCTAGTGGATATGGAGGGGACCACGTAGAGATGAAGTATTAGTGATCATTGTTATTATTACCACCACATTTGTGGATTTTCTGCTGGTTTGGTCTTGAAATCATTTTTTTTGTTACCTTTTTTTAATATTTAATAATTTTGAAGCATCGATTCTCTTAATTCCTGCGGTATCATTTCAAACCAGTACAAATACTAATATTTTTTTTTGTCTGTTTGTTTTTGTTTTGTTTTTTGTCCTCCCCTTGAATGCATGAAGAAAAGCTCTGATATGTGTGCAGAGATTGAACACTATTTTATACTCATTTGTCCTTGGTCCTACTTTGAATGCAGCCCTGGGTTGGAGAGAGGTAGAGTGAGACGCGAGCTACGTCTAGGCAGCCACTCAGATCACATTTATTTATTAATTCCCCCCCACCCCCACCCACCCACCCACCCATGAAGCCATAATGCGTAAAGTCATACTCGCTTCCTATCTGGACTACGTTTGCATGCATTTCAGTAATTTACCACCATCAGGTAGCTGGTCTAAACGCACAAATCTGTTTGAAAAGCCATGGAAAGCCAGTTTGAGCAATCCCGGACGGCTGCCTAAACGTAGCCAGAGGGTAGTTTACTTGCGTTTACCATTGTCTTGTCAGTTTGAATGTTAAAACTGTTTCAGAGCCAGTGGACAAGATTTGAATGGCACAGGGGCATGTGATGAAAGGGGGGAGGGCGGAAGTGAATGTTTGAATGCATCAACTAAAATCAGATCCGATGAAAGCTGCATGTTCTATATCTTGCATGCGTTTCGTGTGGTTATTCATTCATGATTTGTCTGTCTTCTCCTTTGTACAATAACCTCCATTTTGGTGTTCCTTTTTTTTTTTTTAAATTATTATTACCGTAAACAAAATTAGTAAAGCCAGTTTTTATCTGCACTAGGCAGAGCACAGCTACCTCAATACAGTCTGATTAGTGTCTCTCTGGTTGCATCTCCCCACTTAGCTTTACACATTATGCCGTTATTGTGTTGAGGTGTTCCCCCGGTTGGTTTGTGCAGAAAGGGGAAATCAGATAAACCCCCTCCCCCCTCCCCCCCCCCCCCCGCCCCCCATTTACTCTTTTTTAAGGATTTTTTTTTTGTGCTCCTCAATATTTTATAATTGACGTTTTAATTTAGAGTTTTTTCAGGCAGGGTGGGGTGGGAGGCTCCACCAGTGTTACCATCAGTGAATCAGGGCTGGAGACAAAACTTTAACACAGTAGGATTAAAGCATTAGGGCATGGATTTTACGATGCAAAACCAAAATGTTTTTTTGTTTTGTTTTGTTTTGTTTTGTTTTTTTCAAGATAAAGAAAAAAAATACACTCTCATGGACCATTTGAATTAAAACGAATTGTGTGTCTCTTCATTTTACTGGTAATGTTATTTCTTTTTTAAGAGGATATATGTAGAGTATCAGGAAGAAATATACTTGAATACGAAAATTAATGTACATAAAGTTTGACGAATGAGAGGCCAAGCACAAGCTGAAGAGCTTCCTCGAATCCAGCCTGTGCGACCGCAGGGGCCTGTGTGTCTCACACGTCCCCGACGGTACCAATGTACACTTTTACACTATAGAAAAACTAGATCAGTCATGAGTCAGCCTATTCCTCGCTTGCTGAAAGCTGTTTTTTTTTAGATGCCAGGTGAAGCATGTTGCTGTGCCATGTGTGTGGCACTGCCAGTGTTGGTATCTAACACAACTCTGTGCTTTCCCTCCCTCTATGCCTTCAATGGGCTTCCCCTTAACCAAGTAAGTATCACTAACGTTCCTCCACACGTTCCTCACAAAACCTCCTCTACTAAACTGTTCTTGCATTCTCTTCTAATGAGCTTAACCTCCTCTGTGACTTGGTTTTGTGATGCATCCTAAAAATTAATAAATGCACCAATGAATGATAGCATTTTTACATTTCTTGCACTGTGACTTGTCTTTTTTTTTTTTTTTTTGTAAATATGTCCACCTGTGGTAAATTATACATTCCTCTCTAAACAGCCCCTTATTATAGAAGGAAAATTTGCTTTTTTTGTTCGCAGTTCAGTAATTGTGTTAATGCCAGAGTGGTCTTAGAAAAATGCATTGTAGAGAAATGTGACTTTTCCTTTAAAGTGGTGGTAAATGGAACCAGGAGTGTCTGAAACCATTTTATTCGCTATGCAGAACCACTGAACCTACACATGTGTTGAGTTTTTCTGTGTTGGTAACGGTAAAACTCAGAAATGTTCTTTTCTTAAGGGACTGTTGGGCCTCACAAAACCGTATGTACCACTTTAACATAGATTTTGAATCAGTTTCTAAACAAAAACTTCTGTAAACTGTTGCGAAATCATAGACGACGCGGTCTCTGCCGTCAGAGTGTGTGTGCATCATAAGTGATCAGTGTACTGACTTTGTGAGGCAGCTGTAAGACGTCTGGTTCCCATTACTCCCACTGTGAACGACTCCTGACTCGGCAAGTTCCTCTGGAGTTTCACATCAAATCCGCTCCGAATGACTTTGTTTACGTCTTTACATATTTAGACGAGAGTTATAATTGGGTGTCGGTCGGATGCTTGGTGTGGAAGTCAAAGCCACATAGCACATTCCAAACTCATCGTTTTTTTAAATGACCCTTGTCTTTATAGTCAGATATCAGAGGCCATACGCCATTTACTGACTGATATGGATACGTTCCCTAGAATGCCACACTGAATAGACGCATAGATTTTCCTACCCTTCACTGTAGGGCAATGATGACCTGCATATGTTTTGTTGCTCATGTTCTTTTCTCTTCTGCCTCTTTGCTTTTTCTGTCCCTACAGCTTGCGCCTTGTAAGATGTGCCCCTTCTCCCTTCAGCTTGTTCTGGGGAAAACTGCAGGCTTCTTCTCGTGCATGTGTTTTTGAGTGGCATTCCCTTCTCCATATCATTCGCTGCATGATCCATGTGCAGACCAGGGAAGACGAGCCGTCCTTGCACTGATGGAACAAATATGAATTCATTCTTGATGATAATTATAACAACAATAATAATAATAATAATAATAAAAGGTTTGATGGACACTGAATGGACTACAGTGACTGCTGTTGGCACTGCAGAACCAGAAAGACTGTGTGTGCTAATCTGTGTGTGTGTGTGTGTGTGTGTGTGTGTGTGTGCGCGCGTGTGCGTGTGCGCCATGTGTGGTTTCGGGTCCTCTAGTTTGCATGAAGAAAAAAGTGGTCTACCATTACAAAAAATGCTGATGTTGCAAGGAGAGTTTGTAAGGAGATCATTCTTTTTTTTTTTTCCAAACTGTGTAAAATGTCATAGTTTTATAAACAGTATATATATATATGTATAATATATAGTACAATGCATGCCTTCAGTTGTAAGTAGCCAAATGATTTGATCTATATTTATATAGTAATTTGCCGTGTACATTGCTGCTCAGTGCTATGACATGAACATCATTTTAATAAATAAACTCACCAGTTTGATTTTACTGACACAAAATCCCGAGTTTCACATCATCCTGTTGTGAATAGAGGGCACTTTTTGTGAAAAGTGCAGTCAGAGGGAGTGTGTAGTGTGTCCATGAACTTGACACAAGCCTTTTACCACCAATTCTGAGGCACACTATGTGTCCGAAAGTTTATAGACACCTGCTCATTTAGCACTGACTTTTTTAAACTGTTGGTATTAGTGAGGGGAGGTTGCCCCTCGTTAATGCAGCAACAGGTTCTTTTACTCTGGGAAGGCTTTGGAACTTTGCTGCAAGGGTTTGATTGCATGCGTTCATCAAAGTGAGGTCAGGTACTGACATCCCACAGTCGAGTGCAAGGGGGGCTTTAGATACCTTTAGGGTCCCCGTGTTCTACACATTATTGTACTCAAACATCTGGCCCAGAATGGTTTGAAAATGAGCCGAATCAGGCGGCAGAGAAAGCAAAAAAACATAAATAATGCGGGTTCTCAGGCCTAGAATTGGGAACCCTTGCTGTAATTAATTCTTGATGTGTGATATTATGATCAGCTACCCCAATTCCACTTGGCTTTTTTATGCATATTGAATGTGTGTTCAACTGAGCACCTATGTCAGCAATGCAAGCACATTAAGCAGCTGAATTTCACTTATAAGCATCACAATCAGAAAACTTTATTGATCCTGGAGGAAACTGTTTAAAATAATATAAAATATAAAGTCTAAATAAATCTAATTAAAATAAATGTAGTGTAAATACTATAGATAAATAACTTACAGGTAAGTGAGTTACTAATAACACTAATGGTAGCAGGAGTCTGTTATTATACGTAATAGAGATCAGTAGTAGACCAGTAATATTGACATAAGTAGTGATATTTCACATGGCAAGACTATTGCACATAATAGCAATAAGATATTGCTCACAATGAAATGATTCAGCATCCATTTAGAAAACTGCACATGGTAAGAATATTACACATAAGATATTGTACATAATGATAATGTTTTTACACCCGGTAAGAACATGTTGCACATAGTAGACTATTACACATCATAGTAAGGTAATAATGCACATAGAGATACACAAGATAGTGATTTAGACCCAATAAAAAAAATTGTACAATAGGGTAGCATCAGGTCATTGCACAGATTATTGCGTGGGTGTGTAACAGGGAGAGGAGTTATAGAGTCTGATGGCGTTCAGTGGAGCACTTTATGTTGGTGAGTCTGTGACTAAAAGTACTTCTCAGTACGGGGTGTTCTGGATACTTTTGCACATACGAAATATATACATCCAAGATATTTAGCCTAGTCTTCAACTAAACTGCGATATCAATGGTTAATCACCACTGGATTTTAGATTTAGGCCTAACCTGATGGACCAACTCATTGTGTACATTTGGCGTTCAGTATTTTATAATGAAACTGGATCACATATCCTTCGGTCCTTCTGTGTTTGGTGATTAAATCTTTTAAATGAGTGCAGTTAAGGGACAGCTGAACTTGCAGCCTCCAAGATCAAGTGTCGTCTTGTAAGAAAATGGGAAAGTCCACCCTAAGCTGCCATGAAAGGTGGACAAAGAAATAAGCTTTAATGGTCTTTCAGCTGTGATTGCCCCAGTCTGCCGCAAGGGGGCGACAGAGACCAGACACCGGATTTATTAGAAGCCAATTTCAGTAATTAAAGGTGCTCAATTTAGACAGAATGTCCATTGTGTTATTGTTATGTGTATTTTTCCACGTATACTAAGAAATGTTATATTTTTAATTAATAACTTCAGTGTTTTCATAGTACTGTGTTACTTTTATAGCACCTACAGTAATTATCTAACATCTAATATCCAGCCAAAGACTGCTAAAATACAGCTCTAGGGTCAATATAAAGAATACAAGGGAGAAAAAAAAAGCTTAAAAAAAGCTGCATATTGATGAAGTTTGACATGAAAGAATAGTGAGCTGGGCTGACTAAGAGTGCTTAAATCTGATAAAAAGTTAAACAAACAAACAAACATAAAATAAAACAAATTAAAACAAAACAATCCAGTTTCATTATAAGATACTAAATACCAATAACTATTGAAATTGCAGTTTAGTTGAAGACTTATAAAACTAATAAAAAGTAAACAATAAAATAAAACAATAAAATGAAATCAGAATCAGAATCAGAAAACTTTATTGATCCTGGTGGAAACTGCTAATGTCGTGACTGCAGAGACGAGAACAATATAACATATAATGTCTAAATAAATCCTAAAAAAACTGTAGAAAAACCTCAATATGAAATACATGCTATAAACACAAATGCTGGGTATAATAAATACAATAAATAAGTAAGTTATAGTTAAGTGAATTACTAATAACACTAATAGTGGTTGGGAGTCTGTTATTGTACATAATACAGATCAGTAGTAGATCAGTAATATTGACGTAAGTAGTGATATTTCACATAAATAACCCTTTATTAGTCCCACAGGTGGGAAATATGTATCTATTTATCTTTCTATTTATGTT
>JBBPCZ010000023.1:15101267-15122802 GCA_037974445.1 Brycinus macrolepidotus
TCTTGTGGAAAGCCTTCCAAGAAGAGTGGAAGCTGTTATAGCTGCAAAGGGGGACCAAATCCATATTAAAGTCTATGGATTTAAATGCAATGCCATTAAAGTCCCTGTTGGTGAAATGGTCAGGCGTCCCAATACTTTTGTCCATATTGTGTATTTGAATAACATATTGCCTATTTTTCAAGCATTTGACTAATCTGCTAGTATATCCTATCCTTCTGTGGGATCCCTTCCTTTTCCACCATCATCTTTCAGAGTTATGTCTTTGCAAGTGATTTCTTGTGTTGTGCAACAAAACAGATGAAACATCGCCCCTACACTTCCTGTAATGTATTGCAGTCTATCAGTATGACTATATGTGTTTCAATGTTATAAAGCATTATAGAGCACTTATATATGTGCAGCATCAATCAGATTTTTATGTTGTCTGCAGTGCAGCCCTGACATATTTTATATGAGCATAAAAATAATCATGAATTCTTTGTTTTAATTATACATATGGGTCAAGAATGGGAAGGTAGTCTTGACCCAAATGCAAGGTGGGCTTTGGGTTTTCTGCTTTATTGTTTTTTTTATTTATGTTTCAAATCTAATAAGTTTGAATATTAATGTATATCCACAAAATATTAAATCACAAGCATTTCTGCTCACTTGCCGTCAAAAAGTCTGTGAAACTTGAATATCTGTTTTTCTGGAACAGATAATTACTCTGGAGATTATGTGTCTTTTCTGTTCAGGCCCTGATCCAGCTGCCCGTGTACATTTCCCAGTGCGAGGAGGTCCGTGTGTTCTTTGAGACCCGTCCTGAGGACCTGAATCCACCCATAGAGTGAGTTCAGACTTATTTACACACCACACTGCCTATGGCCGAACCGCCTAGAGCTCCTTTTATTACTGTTGCCACTAAACTGTGCAGTGCCTTGAAGGACGTCAGGTTTCAAGGGCTAGTTCTTCACAAAACTGCTCTTTTAAAAAACATGTTAAAGTTTAATGAACCTCTACATAATATAAAGGTCCTAAGCAGAATCCTTACATTTACATTTACATTTACAGCGTTTGGCAGATGCTCTTATCCAGTACACGGGTGCTTTATAGTCCACAAGAAAACACGCCCCTCACACTAGTAAATCTAGACTTAAAATTAAGAGCTGCGAGAAGACTAAGATTCTACCAGAGATGGAATCAATACTCCACCAGGGTCCTATCAGATCACTCACAGAAGACCGTTTTTAAGTTATTTTTGAAGTTTTTTGTTAGTTAGGATAGTTTATGACATGAACATGTAGTTGTTCTCCTCAGTGCTCAGTGAAAAGGAGGGGCTTCAGTCTCTGTTTGAAGACAGTGAGGGTCTCAGCAGTTCTGACAGTGCAGGGGAATAATACTAATACTAATGCTCATAATATTATAATAATAATAAACTTAAATTGGTATAGAAACATTATCCTGCAACTTTTGAAAGCTTCTTTACATTCATGTTCATCTCTTTTTCAAACATGGTTCTTTAGGGAACAATGGTTCTTCTGTGCCATTTATTCATTTTTTGAACCAATAATCATTTCAAGTCTTATTTATTTTGTATGCAAGTGTTTGGACAGATTTTTGCCTTTCATTTGGATGTCCTCTAGCTGCACTGTTTTTTTGTCATATTAAATTGGCTGTTTGCGCAGCAAATGAATGTAACTTTACGAAGTGATAATTCTAAAAACAGCAAAAAACATCCAGATACATCCTACATAGCTAAAAACTCTGTTTAAGATTGTATGTTATTTTTTGTGGGCAAGAGAAGAGCATAATGCAGTCCCTGAGCTGTCATCAAGCTGGATTTTGGCATAAATTTACAATCATAATGATAAATCCAGAACCTTTTGTGTGAGAATCAGTATCCACACACTTTGCCATCGACGCTTACTGCATACAAGCCTGAAAAATTCCTAATACATAGTAAAGTAATCAGTTTATTGTCTTTAACATGCTGGAGTACAGTTAACAAAGACATCACTCTCACAGACAAGAGGACTGACGGTATATGAAAGAGGGACCTTGGTGTGTCTTTCAGAATTGGATTAGAGCTTTTTCCTAATGCTTTGCCAGCATCTTGGCTTCAAGCTCCACTATACTACACAGAATGAAATGGACACTGCTTATTTAGTACGATGATTGATATAACAGGTGAGAGAGAGAGAGAGAGAGAGACAGAGTGAGAGAGAAAGGCATTTGCAATTTGCATCTGCTATTGTATATGAAATGAATGGAGTGAGGTAATTAATTAAAAGCTTTTGCTACCATTCAGTAAAGACTTATTTTTACTATGCTTAAGAAACATTCCTAACTTTAACAAGCTTTAATAATTTCCTTTTGAATAACTGTTGCATAAGAAGCCCACTTTTTCCTAATTAAGTCTTTCAACCTTATAAATAAAATAAATAAATGATTTTTACAGTTAATTATCAAAACTGTGTGTGTTTCCTAACTGTACAGCCATAACATAATGAACAATATCCAGATCAGGCAACCTATCACCAAAGGATTGCACTACACATCCTTTGTTTAGGATAAATGATGTGACTTCGGTCACATGTCTCAGAGGGACCACACACTAATTTTCATGTGATGGGGAGAGACCTAGCTGGGAATCTGTAAATGACTGGAAAGTTTTAATAACAGCATTAACCCAAACTTGTAACATGAAAAGGATGTAGTAACTTGAAGCTAGACTTCATTTAAACATCATTAAATTGAGCAACTTTGTTCAAAAGCAGTACGCCAGTCCAGTTTAATTACCTTTTCTTTAGCAGGAGTCAGGAGTGATGACAAAGTGGCCTTTTTTAAAGGTGCTACTCTGAGATTTTTCTTTCTATTCATGTCTATTTTTCTCCCTTCTCCATGAAAACATGACAGAACTCAATGTCAGTCAATGCTGGAAAAAAGATTTCTGCCCCCTGCTACTCACCATATTTTTCTCTGGTGCGCATTTCCATATCCATATTAAACACTTCGTGAATCATGAAATGATGGATGCCTTGGTGCCTTTTAACCATTTTCCTGGTCTGGATGGCAGAACTTTGTGTCTGTACACTGGGAAACCATTAGCAGGAGAAGAAAAGTCAAACAAAAAAGTGAGGTCCCACAGGCTGAATAAAAGGGCTTATTAATTTATGGAATTATTTCGTATTCACATGTGATCAATATCTCCACTGGTATTCTAGAAATAAGTTTGTAAAAATTGCAGCAACCTAGAAACTCACATGTCCTGTAATTTTATTACAGTTTATTATAGAGGCAAAATTTCAAAATGTCAAAATTTTATTACAAAATATTTCAAAATGTCAAAATTTTATGACCTCACTCTGATTAACGAATCTAATCTGAGCAAGGCTTTGTTTAATCACCTTATTTTGGTTAATGGAGAAACTTTAAGGGGACAAATCTTAAAGTAAAACCGTGTTGCTTGAGTTGTTTTTACTAGTGTTCATCTAACATTTACCTTTTGTTTTCGTTCTGTTTACAGAGAACCTATCGGGAAAAAGAAATCAGGTAAGGAAGTGCAATGAATAATGTATTACCTGTTGTGGGGGTAAGTCATTATTCAACTTTGCACCTTTAACTCAGTCTGAATCTGCCATAGACAGCCCTCTGTACTGAAGACTAGTTCTGTTTGCAACCCATAATCCAAAAACTGTATCTTTATCTTGTGTTGTTTTCTGAATATTTTGACCCTTGTGTTATCTGAACTACCCTGTACCTTTTCCACCTTTTATTCAAATCCCACTTCCCTTACGACAACTCTCATTCATTTTCCCTCATCAGGCATTGTGGAGAGAGCGACTTCTTTCCTAAAGCGAGGTAGTAACTGCCACTTGTTTGGCCATGCTCTTTGTGTGTGAGCCCTCGAGGTGCACCCCCACTCTTGAGTTCCTGAGGTGGGCTGGGGGCAAAGCTTGGTGCTTGTTCCCTGTGTGATGATCGCATGGCTGTGTAGTGGTGGTTTGATTGGTGTTGGAAAGTCACGCATCAGCCACTGAAAGTAACAAATCGACAGAACTCACTTCCTGATCATAGCAAAAGTTTATTATACCTTAATAATAATAGTCTAATAACGACTTACCCCGAATGTAGTTGATCTACCAACGCGTATTTGGTGTCTGTAGTTTTTGTACTGGAGCTCCAGCACTAATGTAGCTGACAAGTAACGAAAGCTAATTCTAAACCACACTAAATGCACGAAAGAAGTCATGCATTAAAAAAACAAAACTCATGCACTTCGGTCAACAAAATCAACAAAATGACAAAATTCAAGCTTTAAAACACATGTATGCATGAATTTTCCCCCTTTTTTTAGAGAATACCATGACCCCCATTATCACCTTTACACTTTTACCTGGCATTAATATACATCTTGAGGGATCTGATCATAAGTTAACAGCCTCTAGTACACTAGAGAAAAATGTGGTACAGTGTCACAGTGTTCATTGACATAATTAGCAATGTGAAACAATTACTTGTTAGCTAGATTAGCCTTGTATCTTCAGTGCAAAACTAAATAAACTCATTCCAGACACTAAAAATAGGATAAACTGCATTTGGGACAAGGAGGAAAACTTAATATAATTATTTCCTGAGCTATTGCTTCAAGTAACATTGGTAACAGTCGCAGAAGTGTCTATTTACATTGCTAGCTATAGTGTGCTGACATTAGTATAGAGCAGAAATATAATATCCAGTGTAGGGTAGTTTAGTACACACCTTAGACCACATTCTTGCATTAATTATTTAGTCAGTAGACCAATAACAGTCCAGAAGAAGCATGTGAAACTGATGAAACATTACAAATCTCAGTCATCACACAAACACAGACTCACATCATAAATACAGTGTATTCTGGAAGTGATCAACTGGTCATGGCTGTAGTCATATGCAGAGGTTTGGAGATCTCTGTTCAATTGATATGTTTTGTTGATGTTGAAGTTAAAGTAAATGTCCTCTACAGAGAACTAACATTTTAATGCACATTGACATTAAAATGCACATTTCACATATTGTAAACGTGTGAAGTCATGGCATCTTTTACGTATTTTTTCCCAGTATGTTAAACTAAATAAAAGAAAATATACACTAATACTTGTGGTAAAAGGCCACATTTAAGTTTAGATGTACATGTTTTGTTCATTTTCTAAATGAGTTATGTAAAGAATGTGTTAACTCGTTTAGAAAATCAACAGAACATGTACTTTCACTGTGATTGTTCAGACTTTTGCATGTGACTGTATAGTCCATGTTTGCATGGATTGGTATCTTCTGCAGTGGCTGTACTCTATGAGACTATAAAAGACTAAAGAGCAGAGATGGAAGTAAATTCTTGCAGTTTAACTTCAGTCTTCTTGTGCAAAAGAAAGTATCTGAGATTACCCATTTCAACATAATTCCAACACATAGCTTGCCAATCAAAGTAAATCCTCAATGTTTCAAACACAAACACAAATATAGTACTGTATTTCCAGAGGGAGCACAAGGATTTATTACAAGTTTTTTCAGAATGTGTTGCAAAGATGTGGTCAGAGGTATGTAACCTAAACTAATACGCTTGTTAATTGATCTTGTTTGTCGGTCGGTGCTCCTCAGCAAGCACTCCTGTATTGCTTATGAATCCTGATGGGCCTCAAGTGATTAAGTACAAAATAAATAGCCAAACTAACCACATGCTAGCCATTTGATGATGGGTTTTAAAGGTTAGATTAGTCAAAGCTTTGGTTGAAGTGAGCCTTTTCTCATGCAGACTGGGTTCAGCTGATCATAAATATGGTCAATTCCTCTCATTTGCTGCTGCATTCACTGCAGTTATTCTGGTGATTTGGTGTGGGTTTCGTTTTTTCTTTTCTCCGTTTTATCTCTTTGCACTAAACTGTCCTGTCTCAGCTTTCAATTTCTCCACTTCTAACTTCCCAGTAATCACATTAGCTTCACTCTGCTCTTCTTGCCATAGCAGTGTAAGTGAAAGCTAATTTATCAATATCTAAGCATTTTGTCCATAACAGGGGGAGACTCCACTTCAGCTGACCCACTTTTGCTGGACCAGTATGTGGCCGTGACGGACTACGAGAAGCAAGAGAGCTCGGAGATCAGCCTCCATGTGGGCCAGGTTGTGGAGGTTATAGAGAAAAATGAATCAGGTGAGATACTTCTGAATTTGCCAGCAGGTGGCTCACTCTATACTGTTATAAAGTACAGTGGCCCCTTTATAGTCGCATGTGAACACAGCACAGCACACAGTGTGAACAGTGTGAAATTCTTTCTCTGCATTTAACCCATTTAACACATTTAACACATTTAACCCATTCACCTAGTGAAGCAGGGGGCTGCCACCAATGAGGGGTGCCCGGGGAGCAGTGTGTGGGGACAGTACCTTGCTCAAGGGTACCTCAGTGATGACACTAGCAGTGCTGCCATTCGAACCCACAACCTTCTGATTGCAGGGGCAATGCCCTAACCACTAGACCTCCAGCTGCCCCGAGGGCTTTGAGGTGAAGGAAGCTTTCCTAGTGAAGCTTTCCTAGTGAAGGACACTGAGAAAACCGATGATTAATCGAGTAATTATATTATCGTTATGAATACTTGAGTGTGAAACATTTATAACATTTAATTTTACTTCAAATTCACGAAACCTACTACGCATTAGGGATCATCATTTTTGAATATTCAAATAATTTTATAAATTATAAAAAAAAATGAAATAGTTCATTCATCAATTGTTTTGTCTTAAAAGTATTTGTTTTCCCTCATTTTTACCAACATTATAACCACCAGGAGGTGGTCGTGATACACTCTGAAGCAGTTTGCCAATCCCCATTAAACAACAAAGGAAGAAGAAGAACACGTTACTATCAGGTAGCATCTGATCTCACAGCACCACGTGTGTGGCCCTATGAGATTAGATGCTACTGTACAAACATGAGTAAAACCGTCAAAAGGTGTGGAATGTGTGGAACTCAAACAAAAAAGGAAAATGAAGTGCAGTTCAAACTCTGCCAGAGCATAAATGGGTCTCTCTCTCTCTCTCTCTCTCTCTCTCTCTCTCACACACACACATACACACTTTCTTCCTCTGTATGTGAGTGGGTGTGTGTGTGTGTGCGTGCGTGCGTGCATGTGTGCAAGCCAGGGTGCAATCTGTAAAGAATGGTCGAATAGTTCGGAGTGAATATCAAATAGTATTTTTGGCTGAAGTATGCATCCCTACTATTCATATTTATTTACTTTTTTATTTATTTATTTTATTTCACAGCTTTTTATAAAATTGTCTTGTAAATATTTAAGCGCCCAGTGATAAAGTGTTCCCTTTTTTTGCAGACAGATACATTGGATTAAGTTCAATTCAATACAATTCTTGAGTGCTAACAGAGTGCTCCCTCTTGTGGAGAATATTCAGACTTCTAAACATGGCTTTATAATGACCTACTGTCACTGTTTATCGTTCAAATTGCTATCGTTCAAATTCATTTTAATGAATTTCAAATCAAGCAACCAAGTAATTGCAACAACTTTAGACATAACTAATATTTAGACATAACTGAACATGAGAAGCTTTATGTAGAAGACATGAGTCCACACCTTTATAATCTAATGATGATTTACTCTTAACTATCAAAGTTCATCAGAACGCACATTCCTGAAACTTGCTTCCAATGCTGGATTAACTAAACATCTCAGAAGTCAGGCTTTGGTCACAAGAAATTATGTTGCTGTCTTAAATAGGTAATAAATGTGTTTTATTGTTTTTAGGTTGGTGGTTTGTAAGCTCAGAGGATGCTCAAGGCTGGGTGCCTGCGACCTGCCTGGAGGCTCAGGATGACCCAGATGATTTCGCTCTGCCTGCAGAGGAAGGTACTGAAACCGTCTTTATTATCATCCTCCTATTATTCCAGCCAAATCAAACTGCTTAGGATCCCCACTTGTAGGCTTCACTGCCAAACCCTCATTAACTAATCTTGGCAGGTTGAATTCGGAAAAATGGAAATACTGTTCTGGGGAATCGTGGTGAAAAGGAGTACTATGCAGATGTCTACCCCATCAAACATAGCTGTGGGAAATGCAGACTGAGTTGAATTCTGGTGGAGGGGTTGATTAAAAATCCAGATCTGTGTGGTTTTTTTTGTTGTTGTTTTTTTACTCCAGACAACTTCAAAGTGACATCTCAGTATTTTGTAAAGTTATATTGAACATATCCTAAACAAATAGTCCTATCAGCCCCCCACACCCACCAAAACCAGTTGACCAGTTTTTTTTAAGTCACCGTTCGTTCTTATGTGTGTGTGCTTGTCCCCTGCTGGAGTGTGCCGGAGATTCTGGTCACTGCCGAGGCACGTGGGTCGCCGGCGCACTTTAGGGGATCTGTTCAGCACAAGCTTTGGGCAAGGTGGAGAACCACATCTCTTTTTTCCCCTCCTCTTTTGGTCATGCTGGTGTGTCCGGTGTCCTTCCTGCACGAGGCACCATGCATGCATCGCATGCTGCATGAAGTGCATGAAGAGTGTACGACTGACCAGTCCCTGAAGCATGGCGCTAAATGGTTGCTAGCCTGTCATCTTTCAGGGCAGTATGTTGCCGTGTCCCTGCCTTCCTCAGTGTATTCCACCCAACAGTATATTTTCCTAGGTAGTGAACCTCACTGTGCTCTGTCTACAGATGCGTTCTTTTATAGCCACTGTAGAAAAAGGTCACATTCAGTCTGATGTAAAATTACTGCGCATAACTCAGAATAACTCAGTTGCTAAAATCATATACATGTATGTGTGCGCAAAGTCACGCTCACTAGGTTTTCATCCAGAGTTTGAAATGGAATAATAGTTTATTTGATGTAGATAAACTTTTTTTTGCACGTAAAACAAAATGCAATAATCTACAGTTCACACATTTGTTGAATAGTTTATTTAAAAGCATAGATAGAATAGAATAAATTCATACAACTGATCAGATGTTTACGTTATATTGACAGTAGCTGCAAAACATGCCACAGGTACCAATGGACTGATGAAAAAATTATAAACCATAATTAAAGAAGAAACATAAAGCTGATATAAGACAGTAAGTAAAAGTGTAATGTATGATTTACGATAGTTCCAGGCTGCGTTCATTGCGTTTGTGTATGAAAGTGATATCACATCTGTCTTTAATGAACCTACGCCCTGCATGTGCATATCCTAATCAGTAAAGCCATTTGAATGAACCACATGCGTCACAAACGATCATAACAATAAATGAGCAGCTCAAACTAGCAGCACAAGCCTCCATCGCAAACGTAAGTTCTGATTACTTCTCAGCTGTTCATGGTTAGGGGAAAGGTGAAAAATGGTCACATGCTTCAGTGTGCCTGCGGCATTTCCTGGCTGAAACTTCATTAGCCGCTGCTGCTGCACTGCAAAAACAGTCTGATGACGTATGACATACACCTCTTGAATCTAGTAATGTGAGCATAACCATAAAATGCATAAAGAACGTAGTTATGAGAAGACATGATGTTTTATTCTCTTTTAAAGACCTCACTGAAGCCTATTGCTTTTTTTTTAGTCAATTTTTGCAACATTGTTTTTTTTTTTTGTTTTTTTTTTTGCAATCAAGATTTTTAGGTATAAAGGTAGGATGAACAACAGGTTTTCCAGTGTGAGCTATTTTAGCATTCCTTAACTAATTTACATATTTGCAGATTTTTTTAAACTAAATGTATTGTAAAAATTTATTGTGTGAGTTCTCATTAGGTTAAATGTTTATCATTTTTTCTGTAAAGTTTGTCCAGCAGTGGCTTCGAAGGCCTGTATTTGTGGAGGAAGCACAGAGGTGAAATATACCACAGTAGCACCCAGTGCTGCAAACTCCAAAGTTAAACCACTAAAATAGATTAAGCTGATTCAGCACTGAACAGATTAAACCTAGAACACGTTTAGCAATAGCACACTATGTAGTTATAGCTACGATTCTTCTCTACAACCTACAGTGTTGCTGGATGCCGCATGCTTATTCCATGTTTTCAACTCAGTTTCTTGTGGTTCCCTGTTAAGTTCAGTACTAAAGGTCACCCTGTATTAATAAAGCAAACCATCTGATTTGAAAGGAAGATGTAGTGACAGCAACAATTAGAATATTTGTCCGTAAAGACTAAGCATTGTCTTATTAATAACCATTTGATCACATCATACTTAATAATCTACTACATTAATAATCCTATAGTAATCAGAATCACCGCTTCAAGCTATCCTTTAATACTATACGGTATTCTACCATTTCTATTAAATTTTGTCTGCTTTTTGCTCATTTTTATTCACCACAGTAGGGATGCCCAACTACAGCCCAACACAAAGCCTCTGAAGTTTAGAATTTGTTCATTAGCTGATGTTGGTGTCTAGGTTTGAAAGAGACCACATCTCTAGAATCTTCCTTGGGTGGTCTTTTTGGAAAGCACACTCAACAATACAGCTGTGTGTCAGTGTTAGGCTGGCATGTGTATAATAATCTGAGGAATTAACGTATTTGGGACATTATGGGACTGATCAAAGGTGCGCTTTTTACGGTCACTGTAATGAAATTTTAGCTAATGATTAATTGCTACACAATAAATAATTGTGATTTACACTGGGGTTGTCTTTTTTGTTTATTGGATGCAAGCATTAAAATACAGTCCTAAAGCATCCAAATCAGTTAGTTATCTTGTTTTGTAGTTGTTGATGGTGATAACATAAACAGCTTGAGCTCAAATAAACAAACATGACTCACCACTGCCCTCTAAAGGTAGCACCAGTCGGAAGTTTAAATTTTTGTTATTTTTGTAAGACCTCTGATATGTCTCTATAAATGCATTTCTGGTTTTTATTCATATGCCTTTGCCTCAGATGAAATGATAAAAACACCCAGTTCACATTCATATGACTGCAAAAGCTGACACCTGTGGAGAAATACTGCGATCAGGCAACTATATAATAATTCCGTCAGTCCTAAGTACGGCTAGTTTGTCACACGTTTACAGGAGAGGGAAAATGTTTTACAGTAACATATAAAAAAACTTCCTAAGGTTTACTTTTGAGCATTTCTTTGGGTTAATTTATCATGAGACATTACTAGGACTCAAGGCATTTTCATGTTAAAAAAAAAATCCAGGGTTTTCTTTTGGCCATGATGATTTGGGAGTTTAGCCAAAACAGTAAGTCTGACCTTCAGTATCTCATTACATCATTGCATCAGCTTCCAAGTTTAGATGATGCATCGTTAGTGTGTTTTAGTGTATAACCCCTACCGCCCCTCACTGTTGCCTTTTGGGAATGGTTCTTGTGTAATTTAGAAAGCATGACATTATTACAGTGCTGGTAAATTCATAAGTGAACCAGCTTCATGACCTTGCTGTCAAACGCTGCACCAGTCAAAATCTTAAAGCAGTCTTGCAGTGCCAGTGACATGCTGCCAAGAGCAAAATACAACAGGCATCAGTGAAATGTCCTCCACTTCGATTTTCCCCATAGACTGCTGAAAGGAACGTAATCAATATGCTCTTTGTTAAACAGAATTGTTTTCGATGTGAAATGCTTTAGGGAAAGTGGTGCTTTATTCCCGAACTGGAATGTACCCAAAAAATGTGCTGCAGTTTTATCCAAATGTTTTATCCAAATAGACTCATAAAAACTGTATGTTGATGCTGCTCTCTTCTTGACGCTGCAGAGGAGAAGTACACAGTGATCTACCCCTACGCGGCTCGCGATCAAGATGAAATTGATTTGGAAAGAGGCATGACTGTGGAGGTCATCCAGAAAAATTTGGAAGGCTGGTGGAAGATCAGGTAGGAATACAATGCAGCTGCATTAACAAAGACAAGGAAAATAAAATGCAAAAAAAATGCTTAAACATTGCAGCTTATCTTACCCCAAACCACCCAAAAAGTTTTGGTTTTGGTATTTTAATTTTGGTGTTTTTTCATCCAGTCTTCTTGATGACACAACAGAAATATCAGCATTCTGCTTCAGTATTTACTATATTAACTGTTCCAAATGTGTTAAATGGTCACTATTGACGGTGGATTTTTGTCAGTTGAAATATGAAAATAGTAATTGAAAACTGAAAATAATATTGGAATAACTAACAATACCGTGACTGCCTCTGAACCTTATGTCCTCTGTAGGTACCAAGGTCGTGAAGGCTGGGCCCCAGCATCCTATCTGAAAAAGGCTGACATCCTGAGCCAGAAAATGGCTGCTGGGGCAGCAGCTCATGCCAGCACCAACGATCTGGATGGAGCCTGCAGGCAGCAGAATGCGAGCAAAGACAACAAGGAGAATCAGAGAGAGCGTTTCGCTCCATTTTCAGACAACAAGCGCAGTAAGCTCATTTCAGAAGAATGCGCCATGCAGGAGTATCTTCCAAAATATTTCTGTTATCTAAGTAATATGGAACATTCCATTCCAAGAGCAAGGATAAACTGTACTTGGTACTACCAGATATTCTTGAAACTAATAATGCATTTCGCTTATTTCCTTCATGTCCATAACCACATAACTTGGAGAGTTTTATAGTACGTAATTATTGAAGTAGTAGTTTGCAGTAGCAGAAAATAAGCTTTAAAATTAGTAGCTGATTGTCAAGCCTAGGTTTTAAATTTAAATAAAGATTTGTGCACTAATCAAAGTTTTAGAGCATGTGAATTTTTTCTCATTTCACAGAAGCCGGGGCACGACAGAGACCTCCTCCACGTCGGGATCTAACAATAGTAAGAGCGCAGCTTTTATTAAACCGCTAGTTCCACAGATTTTCAAAATTATATGAATCAAATTCACTCTAAATTTAGCTAACAAGTAATGGAACCACATATGCCACCATTTTACACAAACTGTTTTGATAAATTGTCAAACACTTGCTTTGTCATTTTTGAAGTTATCTCATTTAGACTTATGGCATTTCTAACAATGCATGACACACTGCAATAAACATGGACAAAGCATTCAAAAACATAAATGCTATGCAGTGCTATTTGTAAAATAATATATTATACAGTGTCATACGACTTCCACTATTTGTTAGCCAAATTAACCTCATAGCTCCAGTGTAAAAATATGTTTGCACATTTTGGACATGAAGCGACTGCATTTGGAAAAGGGAACATTTGATTTCACATTTGAATTTGACTATCACATTTAAATCTCATTTCTGGATTTCAGAATTTTGGAGCTCTAACACCTTTCTTTCTGTCTGGCTATCTTCTGTTAGCCCCGAGGAGTGAACTTGCCCAAGCCTCCAGTGCCTCCCCAGGTGGAAGAGGAGTACTACACCATCGCTGACTTTCAGACAACCATCCCTGATGGCATCAGCTTCCAGGCAGGAGTAAAAGTAGAGGTGAGATAGGCAGTGCAAGTCACTTAACAAAAGTTTGGTTTATAATTCCAGTGTTCCAAGCCTAAGCTAAGACTTAATAAGATTTTTAAGGGAAATACCACTTTTGTTGCAGTTTAATCCAAGACTAGGCCTAATGCATATCTGGATCCTATGTGTTATTCTCATTGCCATGAAGCCTCAAAAAAAAACTTTCACCCAAGAACTCCTATTTTGGTCTCTAAATCTGTCCACAAAACGTTTTTCTTTTGTGCTTTAGATGCTGTAGATTGTGCTGTAGATGGACAGCAATGCTCTTTTCAAGGCTTTCTGTTTGAAACCGTGCCAGGGACACTATTGTTGTTCAGGTTTCTCCTCTTGAACAACATTAGCCAGTGTGAGTGGCCTTTAGCCACTCCTGGTGAGGATAACAGTCACTTTGAATTTCCTCCATTTGTGCACAATCTGACTGTGGATTAATCAGGCTAGAAAGGTTTTGTGACCTTTTCTGGCCTGATGAACATTAACAACTCTTTTTCCAAGGTCCTCAGAATCTCTGCTGTTAATTCCCTGATACATTTCCACAAGTGTTTGTTGTGAAGATCAGACTTTGGTTGTTCCCTGTTCTTTAAATAAAAGCGGGTGCCCGCTTATACCTGATCGGCTTCAATTTCACCTTCAAATTAACTGCTAATCCGAAAGGTTCACATACTTTTTCCACATCACAAATATATAATCTGGATCATTTTCCTCAGTAAATAATGTTATTAACTTGTTTCCTAAACTTAACCTCTATCCTCTACCCTAACACTGCAGAGAACTTTACCAGACAGTTTAGTAATTATTTGAGCATTTATAGGTAATGTAGAGTTGCCCAAAACAAAGAGGGGAAAAGTCTGAAAATTCTCTTGTTCCATTTCTTGCTTTTTAAGGTGATTGAGAAGAACTCCAGTGGCTGGTGGTATATTCAGATTGATGATACAGAAGGCTGGGCTCCTGTCACTTTCTTGGATAAATACAAAAAGACCAGCAATGCCTCTAGGCCAAATTTCTTAGCACCTCTGCCTGGGGAGATGGGTCAGCTGAAGCTGGAGGATGGTCCAACCAATAATAGCACAGAAGATAACTGGTCCAAACCCCTGCCAGATGAGCCCTCTTCTAGTGCTGACTTTGCCACACGTCCCAAACTGAGAGATTGGAAGTCCAGTGCTGCCAGGAGCAGTTCTCCTTTTTCTGGACCTTTACCTCCAGCTCCTTCAGCACCTCCTGCTGAGGAGAAACCTGCCCTACCACCCAGGAGGGAATCCATTAATAAAAGCCTTGAAATAGAGGAAAAGCCTAAACCAGAGGTTTCCAAACCACTTCCACCCAAGCCTCCAGCTCCTGGGGTCATCATCCCTCTGGTGTCCCCCAAAACAGCTCCGTTCAAACCGGAAAAGCCTCCAGAGCCAAAAAAGGAAGAGAAGAACAAGCCTTTGCATTTGCGCAATGAGATGGGTTTGGAGTGTGGCCACAAGGTGTCTGTCAAGGAGGTCAAGAAGTTCAACCTGAAGCCTGTGCCAAAGCAGCCCCCAAAGCCTAAACCTGATATCCAAGAAGAGAAGACTGATTCCTCCAGTCCAGCACCTTTTCTCAAGCCTAAACCAGTATTAAGGCCCAAACCAGCACCTCCTGCCAAACCTGAACCCCAGGGCAAGAACGAGTTGGACATTACCAACCTGAGAAGCAAGCTGCGTCCATCTAAACTGCCTGAGCCTGGGAATAGCTCAGGTGATTCCACCCAGTACAATGGCAGTAACAGTCCTACTTCCAATGTTGGTGTTAATAATGGCAAACCAAGCGAAGAACAGAAATGTTTGCCTAAGCAGCAAAATGGCCACGGTCATGATCAGTCAGATGTTTCTAAGCCCCAAATGCCTGGCCACAAAGAGCCACCACAGAGGCCTAGCAGTGCACCTAGAAGGCCTCCTCCACCAAAAAAGAGCTCAGAGCCAGCCAGCCCCACTGAAATCAAAGCCCCGCTGCAGAATGACACTCAGGAGGCCAAGTCTGCTGCCCCTTCTCAGAGCAGACCACCACCACCCAAACCAAAGGCCTTCCAACTTCCACCCACCAAAGACAAGGAGAAGGATGAACCCAAGGCTAAAGTGCAAGTGCCACCAAAGCCCCTGATTAAAGCTGAAAAACCCGGGCCTCCCAGAGACAAACTTCCACCTCTGATCAAAGATCCAACCAAAGAGGATCTGTTCCTGGCAGTAGCAGAGTTTGAAGGAGACGACCAAACACCTGGTTTTAAGGAGGGAGCTCTATTTGAGGTGCTTGAGAAAAACAGCTCTGGTTGGTGGTTTTGTAAAAATGTGAGTGATGGGTCAATGTCCGAGGGCTGGATCCCTTCTAATTATCTGACCAAAAAACAATAGGTACTCGTAACACCCTGATTTATTTTTTTTTGTTTGTTTTGTTTTTATAAACATATGTATGTATTTAATAGGTCTGTTATTTATGGGTACCTTTCAGTCAAAGTCTCGTTACATTCCATTCTTTCGCAAGTTCAAACAGATCAACATTAATTTGTTTGTGCTTGCTTGTTTTTGACTGTCCCCTTGGGGACGTGGGTGGAATTTACGTGTGGCACTGAGACACTTCTTTGGGAGAATAATGTTGAATGTCTCACATTCCTAACCCATTGTTCTATGCATGTTAACCAAGCTCATACTATTTTTATATTTAGCTCTATAAGATACTAGCAATATATAAATGAATTCTTGCAGCCTCTGTGCTATTGTGCCTCAACATAATATGTAAAGTCCTCCAAGCCTATCTACAGTATATGCACATTAGTGAAACATCGATTCCAAATCAAATGTACGTCAACTTACTCAAAAAAGCAGAAGTACCTTCAGGTGTGCGCTCGAGCTTACACAAATCACAAGCTAAAATCAGGCTAGGACCCATTGTCACCAAGGAAATCAGCTTGGTACTGCTTATTAATCTTAAAATGGGGTAAAATAGCAGTGCTTTCAAGTGCGTATATGATAGAATAATGCAGCAGGCCTTTATAAAAATGTTTTTTAAAAGTGCTAATGCTAAACGTTTTATACTGCCTTTTTTTTATGACTTATTTTGCCTATTTATCCACTTTTTAAAAGCCAAGTTTGGGTTATTGCAATGCTTCAACTTGCACTTTTTTTTTAGAGATGTTCACACATTTCGTCACTGTGGCATTGATGAGAAAAGGAGAACAGAACGGAATGAAGTGGAAAAAAATGAAACTTAAATGTCAAACGACAAATCAGGATGTCAAGGATGAACACAGTAGCAACTGTTTACAAAAAATATTAATAAAGAGATGATACAAAATCATAAAGACTATCCTCCCATGTGTGTGTAAATAAAAAAAAACAAAGGAGTTTGACAATACCTCAGACCATCCGTACACACTGTTCTTTTAGCAGTGTTGCCCTACGGCATGTTCATGCCACCGATGATGGTGCTTAGATACAGTATTTTACAATCATTTTAATGTTTAATTAACATGCATGCTTGACTGGTTTCAAGTATACATTTGAATAGGTATTTTGTTCCTTATTAACACTACATTTGAAGTTTTGTAGTTATTGTAGGTTGCTTAAAAATGTCTGTTGTGCTTTTGCTGTTTTTTGGCTGGAAAAGCTGAGGAAACCAATGACAGTGTTTTAAAATATATGTTTATATATAAAAATATGTATATAATCATAGTTTCACTTTACTGGCCAGGGACAAAAGGCATGATCAACTGCTCCGAGTTGCCATAAGATTATTTTCTACAAGCATCTCTCTCACTACAGCCAGTTTAAACGGTCTTTTTAAAAAACCTGAATTCAGAATGCGGTTGAACACAGGCTCGATCACAGCAGTTAGAACACGAACCTGAAAAGATTGCGCCACAGCCATGTTGAGTGTTTGACTAAGGATGTGCTCTGGATGGAAATGTACTTTGTGAACAAGTGTGTATCGGCCTGTTATTTTATCAGGTGGAACGAGGAGGAGGCACCATTTCATTCACACATTTCTGTAACCTGTATGCTACTTTGTTGATGGTGTGTCAACTGTGCTATTTCCTTTATTTCTAATAAATCCCAAATAAACATTTCAAACTGAAGTATTTTCAGTGTGTAAAATCGGTTAGGGGTCGGCGAAAGGAAAACGAAGAAAAATGAATAATACAATTCTTTATTAGATTTCTGTACAAGAACAGTTCCTTCTACTTGAAAGATCCATTTACACCACCCGTTTGTTACAAAATAAAAGTCCCAAAGAGGAAGGATCACAAGAGTGCAGTCAAATGTATAATTTTATGAAAATAAATTGATTTTAGAAACAATTAAAAGGGGGGTTGTACCTGATTTTTTGCTACCCTCTAAAAAAAACCCCCAAAAAAACCCTAAAACAAAAAATAAAAACAAAAACAAAACTTGCAGACTGCTGGAGAATAAATGATAAGCAGTAACCCCATCGCAAGATGACAACAACTTAAAAGGGTTAAAAGAAAACATATTGCACTTTAATCAGGTGTCAGTGCTCCAAGAGGCAGCATCATAGAAAATCATTTAAAATAAACAACATATTTCTCATAAAATACTTAGCACTGCTGTCAGATAGCAACCTTCAAAAAAAGAGTTTATACTAACTAAAAATAATAATAATGATCCCTTTATATCTCCTAGTTTTTTACTGAAAGTAAATCTATTTCAGAATTTCACATTTAATACAGTGGATAAGCTCTATTAATGAATACAGATTAATGTGTAAGAAAAAATTAACATGAATAATAAATTGAGAAAACCTTGATCAACAAATCGTTTCACGGCATCTGAGCTGAGATGGCATGTTTTTTTTCCTCAGTGTAAAAAAAACGGGGGTTTGTAAAATTAACGCATATTTAAAAGGAATGAATTTGGAGTTTACTTATTTACCTACTGCACTAAATGTATTTCAGTAATGTCAGTAAAAGTTGTTTTTTTTTTTAAACCCTCAAAGCAATTATCTTCAGTACTTTAGGTCTGTTTTTCTAAAGAAACTAAGAATATATATATATATATTTTGGCTTTAGCATGTCTGAACCATCCAGTGTTTTCCTTTACAGTAATTGTGCCACAGGTCTGTGACAGAATCAGACTCACATTTTTTTGGTGACAAACATAAATCAGTACAAGAATAAAAATAATAATAAATACCAACCGCAAAAAAGGAACAAATTCATGTACCAACTAACCTCCATTCTCACCATGAGCCTCCATTTGACACTACATTTCAAAACTGTTGATATAATTAGACAATTTAAGTGACAAAAAGACTTTCATCTTTATTTCATATTGAATTATTTTAAATGATAATAGAAAAAATAAAAAGTATATTTGCTTCTTTTATATACAACATACTTGGCGACACTGATATTGCTCACTGGACACAAAAACGGTTTTGATCTAAGGCAGGTAGTAGCTACTCACAGGGTTTGGGTTAGTTTGTTTTATATTTTTGTATAATGTATTTAGGATTAAAAAAAGTAAAGTTGTCCTTTTATTGCTGTGTAATAATGTTTCTGCAATAATAATAATAATCCTGTTAAAAAGTTGATAGAAGTAACAAAGAGTTACAGTTCACTAAAATATCTAATATTATCGGCACATTAAGAAAATCCATTAAATCTCACGTTAACTAGAAATAAAAAAAGAAGAAGAAAAAGAAAGCAAATCCATAATAGCAGATGTTTGTAAATGAGCCTGGTTTCATCACTGGCTTTGGTGTGAAAAGTGAAAATATGTTTAAAGTGGCTTGTGGCTGTATTTGTAGACACTGAAGCTATTTTGTATGTTAAAGCTTGTAATGTTTATCCACCTGACAGATGGACATCATAAAGCATAATCATAACACAGCCCGCAAAGAGTCAGAAACTCTCAGGATCTTACGAATATTATAACAAAGACGATTAAAGCGATAAAATCTAATTTACACCATTTACTTCAAATATAGTTGATCAGATGAGGTGCCTGAAAGTGTGCACTGGAGTAATAAGTAATGGAAGGTTATACACCACCAGACCGCAAGCCTGAATCATCACACACTCGTCTCAAACTGTGTCGAGTTGTTCGGTAACTCTAATAGTATCATAGAATCAGAAAACTTTATTGATCCCGGAGGAAATTGCTTAAATAAACCTACTTAATTTGGTTTGTACGCATGTCAGCAGTGTCATACAGTATCAGAAGCCACATACTTAAGTCTAATACAGATTATTTAACAAGTAGACACTATTCGAGGTGAGTGTGTGATGATTTGGGGATGCAGTTTGGTGGAGTAGAAGCTCTTAGCTTCATTTACCTCTCAGCTCCAGCACAAAACAGCTTCAGACACCAGACACACCTTGGCTGATCGACTAAATTTGGAGTTTGGTGGGAAAATGGGTCCAAAGTATCAATTTAATATGCGGAAAACTCTCAAAGCTAGCCTTTGCTGGTGGTGGCAGTCAGTGCTGGACGTTGATCAGTGGTGAGAAAGCGCTAAGCAGATGATTTTGGGCATTTTTATGTGTTGGAGGAGTCAGAGTATGGCAGGAATTTGGTGAGTCTGTTGGGGGAGGCGAGGTTTTGGCACTCCACGTCTTCACTCATCTTAAAGAAGATCTCCTGCTCTCGCTTCTTCTGACTCAGCTCATCCTCCAGAGCCTGAGGGACAAAAACATCTTTAACGCTCTACTTTTGTAGTGGATTTAACAGTAAACAACTAGAAATGCAGCAAAAAAAGTTTGTTATTTCCATTTCTTTAAAGAGAACACACAGCATTCAATAGCTTTATTAAGGTAAATTAACAAATTTATGCAACAGTACAAAAAGAGGGGAAAAAAGAAAACAACAGTCACATATAAATCTAACCAGTCTAAGTAAAATGAACATTACCCACTTCATGAGCCCATTTTTTTGTGTTGACCAATCAGAGCAGCTTGAACTATATGGTTTCACGGATCAAAATGCATGATGTAAAGAAAATGCACGATTTATCTGTCTATCTGTCTGTCTATCTGTCTGTCTATTTATTTATTGGCTAGCAGCACCACACTTAGAACTAGATCACGTTCGAAAATGACATTCTAGTAGAAGTAAATAAATAAAAAAAATAATTAAATAAAAATAACAATAATGAATATGAAACACACACCTTCTTCCTGGGTTTGAGTTGTTCTCTCCAGTCTCTGATGAGCTGGTTGTGATGTTCATCCAGCGACTTCAGTCTCTGAGTCTCATTTTCCACCAGCAGGTGACATTTCTCATTCTGCAAACAGTTAAAATAGGAGGTCTTAAAGAGATGGTCCTATAGATTGGCCTTTTAAACCTTTACAGATATTACAGTATATTATAAAGTTTTAGAAAACTCTTATTTATGCCTCTTATTGGCAATGTTACTAGTCCAGTCACCTCGTACCTTTCAAATATACAGGTGTGTGAAATGAACATGAGGTTTATTGGTGCTTTTCCACAATTTCCTACATTATAGTATTATACATTATACATTGTACGCACGTCCATGATCGCTACCCTACTTATCTTGTGCTCATCTGAAGTCTGGGTTGTGTGATGCATCTGCCAGACACCACACCTGCATAATCGGGGGAGCTGTGTAATAAACAGTAATGCGGTCTCCACATCTGATGTCATGTTCACTGTGCTAATTCTAAAGCAATCACACCATCACACCATCTCACCATCATGCAGGCAGGGGATGTTTTGGCTCTGACCTGCCCCCTGGTGGACAGCTTTCAGATGAGTTTGTCAAAAATGATGATCTTACAGACTCCTTATGCACGCAGACACATATCGTGGCCCTACATGCGATCTCTGCATCGCTGCTAGGTGCTTCTCGTCTGGTAGGTGGCTTGAGTAGTTTTTCTATTATTGATTAAAACGTCTGATTCATTCTCTACTCTTAAATATAGAAAATACATGACATGAGGTAATTACCAAAAATCCTAACCTGCTGTTTTGAAAAATCACAATTTTTGTCTCATTCCTACGGATGACTAATAATCTATCTAAAGTGGTGTGTGTGTCTGTGTGTGTGTGTGTGTGTGTGTGTGTGTGTGTAAGAGAGGGACAGAGCGAGGGAGAGAAAGAGAGAGCGAGAAAAAGAGAGACAGACAGAGAAAAACAGAGAAACAGGCAGAGAG
>JBBPCZ010000023.1:15171439-15186191 GCA_037974445.1 Brycinus macrolepidotus
AGACTGTAAAAACTACACACACTGCAGATTCATACTGGATTAAAATCACTCCATAATTATTACTGTCAGACTGTAAACACTACACACACTGCAGATTCATACTGGATTAAAATCACTACAGTTATTACTGTCAGACTGTAAAAACTACATACTGCAGATTCATACTGGATTAATTTATACAGTAGTTTTGTCAGTAATTAGTAAAATAACTGAAATAACCCAGGTTAAATTATTTCAGAGCTTTAGCTAGTACAGATCTTACTCATTGTACCTTTTTAACCCACCACTCACCATCAGTAACACCTTACTTTTATTACACCCCAGCATTCTGTGTCCTACGCACATGTACAACCCGCACCTCTTCCGCCCACTCCCCCTTAAGGCTGTAACACTGAGTTCACAGGTTGTGTAGTTATTTATCACACCTATCTGTCTTGTCTCTGTTTTTCTTTCTTCCATTTTCTCCCTGTCTCTCCCTAACAAATGTCACTGGCTTATATGTGTTGTTTGTTTCCTTTAGAGGTGCTTTAATTTCAGAGGTTCAGGTCCATCATGCGTTAAACTGCTCTGATTTCTGCACTCTTGTGATTTTCAGAAGATATAAATACTACGTGACTATGTCATGTAGTACTAATACCCATAGGTACTTAACAAGTGTATAGTGCATGATCTCATGTAATTATCTATAAACAAATATTGTGTGTGTGTGTGTGTGTGTGTGTGTGTGTAGATGGAGCGTCAGATCCTCATGCAGAATGAAATGCGTGAGCGGCAGATGGCCATGCAGATTGCCTGGTCTAGAGAGTTCATCAAATACTACGGAACCTTCTTCGGCCTGGCAGCATTCAGCCTCACCGTAGGGTCAGTATCAGACATACATGCAATCAGTTCAATACATGCAATCAAACGCAAAAGTGTGGGTGCACCTCGTTCCCTAATTTATAGTGGATTACACTGAAATAATGAAAAATAATCAAAAGTCTTTTTTCAGGCTTTGTTTTTTTTTTCGTTGACAGGGAGTTGTTTTTTTTTTCTCGTTTCTACATGGTTAAATTTGCTCCAGCAATTTCCTCCTGGGATCAGTTAAGTTTTCTGATTCTGATTCATAGTGATTTATCCCTAAATTCATGTGATGGGGACTATAATTTTTTATTATTTTTCCTCTTCATCTCTGGCTCCGCAGTCTGTTATGAATCAGAATTTTGCTTGAGTTAATACCTGAAGCTGTTTAAAAGTCACTGAGTTTGAGATGGCTTGAGGATCCTGAGACATGACAGACAGAATTTAAACAGACAGTTCTATCAGTGCTTTTTTCCCTTTTGGTTTTGTTCTGGCTTGAAGTCTAGATGCAACCAATGTGAATTTCATTCCTTCATTCACTGAAAGGCAGGCAGAAGGAGCACACAGTCAGGGAGGAACTACCCGACCCAGGCCAGGCATCACGGTAGAGACATCTCAGGCAGAGAAGCAGAAAGTCAGATGAAAGAAAGTAAAACTGGACAATAATATTGTTAGTACAAGACATGTCATGGACGTCAACCAAAACATTAGGGCTGAGATAGTAGATTAATGAGGATAGTACAATTAAAACTGGACTAAACAAAAGCTTGTGCACACAGGTGAGTTTTTGGTCATGATTTCATGTATTTCTGAATTCGAACTGAATCAGAAACATTATTTTAGAGATGGGGGGCAGGTGGGAGGAAGCTCAACCCCCTGCTTTTCTAATTCGTTAGCACCTTATGAACAAAGCGTAACTTCTGAATGCTCAATAATCCTCATTCTCACCATTCACCACGAACACCAACATTAACTAGATTGCATTTCCACAAGAAAATGCAAAGTGTGATTGCAATGTTGCTATGATAACTGTGGTTGCTATGGTGTTGCTAGGTGGTTAGTAATGATTGTTGAGGTGCAGCAGTTACGTTCTTATGCTTCCAACTTTAACTTTTTCACTTTCTGTGAGGGAACTTTTAGAGGTGGATGTCTGGTTCCATTGACCACCGCTGATAACAATTCTGACTCGCTAAGAACCCCCGATATTTGGCAGCACATACCAGCATTCACCAACCACTATGAACGTTCTTCTACAAACACCACCACCATTTCACTGTTTTCCCTGTTCTCAAAGTCCATGTGGCAGTCTAACATTGGCGGTTGGATTAATACTGCTTCAGAATAAGAACTGGGAAGACAACTGAACCAGTGAGAATGGCGAATGACATTCTAGAATATTGTGAGGGTGAAGGAGCATTTAGGAACCAGTGATTCATGTATACACTACCCATCAGAAGTGCAGCTCACCCTCTTTTGAAATTTTCATAGTAAAGTTTGATTTAGCAACGTTAATGTTCAATTACTTGGGAAATAATACCCAAACAGATTTTGTTAACATAAAACGGCTATAATGACCCCAAAAAAGAATAAGCATTATTGTGTGAGCAGTTTCTTGGCAGACTTCTGCAGCTTTGTATGGAGAATGCCTCTGTACACTTTAGATTTCATGATCCACAAATTCACAGACAACACTGTGACAAAAATAACCCAAGACTTTGATGTTTTAAGTATTGTTAGTGATGTCTGTTCTTGCAGATTAGCACTGCTTACCCATTTATGAGGTTCAGGAAAATATCCAGATTCACATAGGTTAAGGGAATATGCCAGTGTTTCACTTTAAGGAATGGTTAGGCAAAAATCAAATGTATCCAGTTTTCCACTTACATCAGATGTAGTTGATCCTCCAGGGAGTTTGAGTCAGGCTGACCTTCCTAACAAACATTATTATTATTATTATTATTATTATTATTAGTCAAATATATATATTTTATTAATTATATTAAAAATGAATCATATTATATATTTTCCATAAAAACATCTTCAGAACTTCTCTCAAGACACATTCAGTTCTTCACTAAGGTGGAACAGACTTGTGGATATGGCTTGAGACAGCGTGACTGTGGGCTGTAAAAATGAAAAATCTGTCACTTTGCTGTCAAAATATACAAATGTTGTTACCGGAATATGAAAAGACAATAGCTTTTTATTGTGGAACCTGTTTAACTACATAGAATATCAACATATTAGAACAACTCCTAACCACTGTTTGTGTTACTGGTAAATTACTTAACTGTAAATGATTTATCTGTAGTATTTATACCCAGCATTTGTGTATATAGCATTGTGTGTTTCATATAGAGTATTTTCTGCAGAGTTTTTATTTAATTTTATTTAGACTTTATATTTTATATTGTTCTTGTCTTTGTGTGTCTGTGCAGTCGTATCAATAAAGTGTTCCGATTCTGATTCTGATATTTTATCCCAAGTCACTTTGTGACCTTCTCTCCTCCCGTGTCCTAATTCCACACTTACACACTACAGATCCATAAAGAGGAAGAGGCCTGCTCTGTTTGTTCCTGTGGTGCCGCTGAGCTTCGTTCTGGCCTATCAGCTGGACATGGCATATGGGACGCTCATCCACCGCATGAGAGGTACAGTACATAACCTGGCTTTAGCTCCCCACACACCAGCTTTGATTAACTTAATTTACAAAGTCCTGAAAGCAAATAGACATCATGTAAGAAAATGTTTCAGCTTTGCTTGCCTCTGACAGCTGAACCCTTAGTCGTCTTGCTAAATGTATTTATTGAACAACACAAGTAGATAGATAGATATATAGAAACTTTATTTATCCCCAAGGGAAAATTCAGAAATTTACATTACATAAATTACATCGTTATGTAATATATTACATTTACATTCATTCTGTATTAATTTTCTTTTTCTATTGTTTTGATATGAAATGAAGAAAATGAGGCAAAAATTTAAAGGATATGTTTTGGGTTTTTTTTGCCCAACACTATCTTTGCTTCTAATTTCACTAATAAAATATCTCATTTTCTACTTACAAACATGGATGTGGCGTGAGAGAGAGAGTATAGTAAAACGTACATTTTGCCCAGAATCTCTGCTTGTTTCGAGAGAGAAATAATTTGTATAAAATTACGGCGTGCTTTAGTGATTCCCAACGAGAACTACTAACTTTGGCAGGTTAAAATGACATGTTTTTGTAATGGCGTGGAATATATATGGCTTTATTTGTAGTGACCTACATTTGCACAATTTAAGGTTAAAGGTCAATATATAACTCAACATTTATGTATCTGTATGTTATTGAATGTTGTCTCATCCCCTCATCACCTGCTGCTATATGATTTTATCGCATTCATCATATTTTCATGGCACAAACACTAAGTCACTTTTTAATAACCACTGGCATTAATAATCTGTTATTTTATTATTTCTGTTATAGATACTTGTTAGTTTAGTTTTTTGGTAATAGTTTACTTATCATTCTGTTCGCACTATTACTATTGTATTTTATTTTATTTTACTTTGTTATAGTTACTTGTTAATTTTTTGTAATAGTTTACTTACTCCGTTTGCACTATTACTATTTTATTTTTATTTTTTTATTTATCTGTTATAGTTACTTGTTATTTTTTTGTAATAGTTTACTTATTATTCTGTTTGCACTATTACTATTTTATTTTATTTTTAGTTATCTGTTATAGTTACTTGTTAGTTTTTGTAATAGTTTATTTATTATTCTGTTTGCACTACTACTATTTTATTTTATTGTTTATTAATATCTATCTTTTTTTTTTCTTCTTCCCCTTCTAGCTCTCTGTCTTATCTTTATTCCTCTTGTTGCGCTGAGCATGTTTATGACAAAAGAATTTCCCTCAGGATGAATAAAGTTCTTTCTTTTCTTTCTTAATTCACCTGCTGAGACATCTCAGCATGCTTATGTTCTTTACTGATGCAATTCAATTATTGTAGAAGGGTTGTAATTGACTTAAGTGTATTGAGTTTTTTTGAACTGATTGATTTCTGAATATACATTAGGAGCTGCATTAATCCTATTAATCCCAACCCACCTTCCATGGCACCTGCTAACCATTGGGTTCAAGAAACCTGTTTTAAGTGGTCTAGGAATTAATGGAACACTTCAAAGTATTCAAACACTTTTTAGAAACACTTCAGGAATTAGTGTAACCTTTAGCTTCACATTCAGTGTCAGTTATATTTCACAAAGTACAATCTGATCCAGTTTGATCCGGGTTGGTGCAGAAATTCCCAAAGGCTGTGTGCCATGTTATTCATTCAATCAGCTTTTAAAAAATGACTTTGAACTGCTCAGGAAAATCCAAAGCCTGTAGAGGTTTGCATTTCTTCACTTTTAAACGTAATTCCAATTACATCTTTTCTCAGCTCTACTTCTGATCCTGACACCTTTCAAAGGAGAGCGCAGTGGGGAAGAAAAATGAATCTTTCAAGGAGGGTATTAGGTGCCAGTGAGGCTTTGTTATTTTTGGGGGGTTTTTTTCTCTTTTTTTTTGTCATCATTCTGTTACTACATTAGGTTTTTTGTTCTTTGATTTTACTGGCCTTGTGTTCATCAGTCAATTCCAGGAACAAATTCGCTTATCAATTAATCACCCAGGTTTGAAGTCCATGGATTCCTGTATCTCAGGATTACTGCTGTTTGATTAGCAGCAATCATGAGTCATGTGTTTACCCATCACCTAGTAGTCTTGGTTTTATTCGTCTGTTGACAGGGTGGTCCTGTATTTTCCTGGAACGGTCCTGTTCTTCAGCTTCATTTTTGGTGTCCTGACTGTTTTTTGTTTCATTTGCTGAACCATGCGTTCAGTACACTGCGCACATGCAGTATGTGTGTAATCAACATTCGCATCAACTCTGATAGATTTCCAACTGACCTGTCCCAGTTTTATCCACAAGAGAACACTGTGAAAAATTCCAGAAAACCCGATGAGAAGTGGCAGGATTTTTTGTTGAAGTTGCTAAATTTACATTTCAGTGCCCTCAGTGTGTGTTAGTCTGGTTAAAATCTGGCCAGAACTTACAGACACCACTGGGGGAGGGGAGGCCATCCTATCCACCCAGAGAGAATGAAACCAGTTGTGCTCTGTTGGACTCCCAGCCACGGATGGCTGTGGCAACACTAATGTTTGAATATGCTGTCTCAAAATGACGTGGCCCGTGATTAAGTAATTGCCCCCATGACATGCTTTTTATGCTTATTTGTGTCATACCGGTATAACTGTATAGCAGCTCATATCTTAAGAATTTCAACCATTTGCATCCATTAATGGGCTGTACACATCAACCAGTGCATAGCAATTGTGTAAACGGTACAGAAACAAGGAGCTGAATGGATTATGACATTATTTTTCTGAAATAAGTTGTTTTTGCAAATGTTGGATTCAGGGTTTTTCATTGCTTTGTTTAAGCACTGCTGTTTTTGCACATTCCAACAAAACTCAAGCTACATGCTCCGTATTGTGAAAAGTGTGTTGGATGTTGGATGAATGCTCCCGAAAATGTTTTTAAGATTTACATGCTTATACTTCATTGTGTTTACAGATGAAGCAGAGAGCATCATTGCATCTGAAGGAGATCGTTTGAGTCTGCCTCACGGAATGCCAACGTTTGAGAGCATCGAGAAAGCACGAAGAGCCAGATCTCATCTCCCACCTCTCTCTGACAAATAAGGACTCTCATTTTTGCCCACCATCAGCCAGTTTGAATGAACGTCCATAATATTAGCCAGCCATGTCTGTAAAGAAGCAATCAGAGGCCCATCCAAGGTTTATCAAAGTACTGCCATACTCGAAGAAAGTGTTTTACAGCCTATTCTCTATCTGTAGCACACAGTTTATTACCACGAGCAGTAACTTTGTTGTGTGTCCCGGTGATTAGAAAATAAGAGAACACCAGTTGACTTAAAATGCACTTATAATAGAAGCCAATGGTCAGTCGCGGAGGCAGCAGTAGGTAGAGATTAGTTTGAAAAATGCTAGAATGACTCTTTGAAGCCTCTTCACTGATCAAAGGAAGTGTTGAGGTGTCACTCTAAACTGTAATAACTACTGGTCTGAAACCTGCTTGAGGAAATGAACTCCAAATAAATGATTTGCAGTGTGTTTTTACCACTTGATATTACAAGCACATCCTGCAGTGCAATCATTAATTATTTATATATAGTGATCAATGTGTATGTGGCATATTCTGTCCATTTAACTGCATCAGCAGACAAGTCCCTCAGTATAAACTGACAGTCTTTTAATTTACCTTCAAATTAAATCATGGGGTGTCTTAATTTCAGCACATTTAATGAACGCCCAGGCCTGGTGGCAGAGCTAAATTGTGAATGAGGCATCAAAAATACACGGCAAGGTGGGGGTGGGTGGGCAAAAGAAACACTAAGGGTATTATGTGTCCTTCTACTACTACTGCAGTTACAGCATTTACACCAACCCAAAAAAGGAGTTCAGTACTTTGTTTTCTGAAAGTTTAAGGAAAATTTGGAGTGAAAATGATTTGGAGTCTCACATTTAGGAGAGAATCAAAAAGAGAGAGTAAGTCTTTCAGCAAACCATCAAAGATCTTCCGTTTAGGAACTGCTTTTTCCTACAGGATACAGCACATCCCTAAAATCCAACTAGTACAGAGTGATTCATGCTAACCCTCTTAAGTAGCCCTTTAAACTGGGTGCGCTCAGCAAACATTGGCTGCAACACGCAAGGCCTCACATTCTTTTTTTGCCGCTGGCCATTACAGGAGCTTGTATCAGATAGTGGTTTAGTGATGATTGGGTGGTGGGGCCTTTTCAAACTGCCTGTGATTGGTTATGCTTTATTGCTGAAATTTCACCTGGATGATGTAATTCATGTAAAGTTTTCTTTCTGTTAGTTGATCTGTTTTTCTTTGAAATGATATTATTGCACCCTTTGAACTTGCATTAGAAAGCAAAGTTTATTTTTTTTGTGGAGAGAGTAATTCATTTGGTTTCATGTTCCAAAGTTGGCATGTTGCTCTAAAATAATATTTGGTTGTCTCTTCATGATCAAGATACAAAGTATCTTGCTAGCTTTAAGATGGAGGTTATTAGTTATTGAGTTTTACAGCTCAGCATAATTACACTATTTAATTTGTTGAATCATGTGCTGTAAGTGTTTCAACTTTTCTGTCAGTTGCCCTTATCAGTTAAATATAATTATACATTATCGTTCTGCCCGCTGCTTTAATAGTTCCCGTACCTTACCAAGTATAATGAAGACATTAATTCATCAAAGCCACTTCTTTCACTTTGAAACCAAATATTTAGTGTTTACTATTTGCTGAAAATGGAATTGATAATGGGGCCAGATGCTACTTTATAAGACAGACATTTTTGCACCATAAAAAATGTCTGCTGTTCCAATCTGCTTCCCTAAAGGTGTAAAATGATTTAAACACTCTCTTATAGGCCTGAACTCCTATGCAAACTTTTTAAATGGACATTAGTATTAAAGGGTTTGGTTCATTCTCACATCTTCCCCCAAATTCATCCATGTAATACATTTCCAGAATGTGTACAACACTGCCAGCCTTTACTATTCTGGGGTTTACAGTAGATGTCTGTGAGGATTTGATTGCATTCAGCCATGAGAGCATTAGTGAGGTCAGGTACTGATGTTGGATGATCAGTCCTGGATCACAAACTCCACTCCAGCTCATCCCAAAGGTACTGGATGGAGCTACATCACCCCAGAGAACACAGTTCCACTGCTTCCCAGTCTTCTTGGCATTGAGTGGTGACTTTAGGCTCTTGTGCAGGCTCCATAGCGTCCCATTCTATTGGTCAGTGCTTTTCTACTGAGATTACAGCTGTTAGTGTGCAACTGAAGTCCGGTGTCAGTAACGGGTGCTGTCTGGAGACTGTTGGACAGATTGTGTATTTCCGTGCTGCATTACAGACCAGCAAGTGCCTACACAACAACCAAAACATGAAAACTCGTCTCCAAAACCTGGGGAACTGCTTGTAGTTATTAATCTGAATGTCTGAACTCTGATCAGGTGAATCAGGTTGAACAATAAAGGAACTCTATGTTGTCCTCAACACCTCAACAGGAGCTGCTCAAGGACAGCAGCCTGTAAATTACACATTATTTCTATTTGACTAGATGAGTTTAGTTTCTTTCTATTACTGCTAAAATAATTGCAGTAGTGTGTTAATACACACACACACACACATCATAACATACATTCATATTAAAAATTCTTCCCATGTGAAAATAATCATATAATCTAATAGTCAGTCCATTGCAAAATTTAAATTGAGATTGACATTTTATCTTGCACAAAACTTTATTTTACATTTAGACAAATGTAAAATTATTTGATTAAAAATGGGATGAATATTCTTATAAGTCTCATAATCATGATCGACCACAGTCCTGCTGTACTTTGTAAAACATTGTGCAAAAAAGGGAATTTACATCATGTATTTTTTTTATGTATTATCTAAAATGGCTGAATGAGTCCTGACTTGAATTTTGAGTTAATATTGATTATTCATGGTAATAATGTTGGCAATGTATATGTTTTTGCAAGAGTTGGTCCTCAATCTCTTGCCTTTATTAAAAAAGTGAGTGCTCTGGTTGTACTGTAGTAGTGACTGGCAGTCTGATCAATAAATACAAACCAATGTACGTTGAATTGTGTGTGTATGTGTGTGTGTGTTATAATTTATCATAGTTTTTGCTGGCCTTTACCAAGTCAAGTAGGTGTTTATTGTCATTTCAGCCATCCAGAAAAGTGCAATCGTTTTTTTTTAACAAGAGAATTCCTCATTTTTTCAATTCTATTCTGTGCTGTGGTGTGTTCATGTATGACAAATGGACACTTTACACTTACATATATAGATGCTTATAGATCTTTTGAGTCTTACTGATTATTTGCCATCATCTCTATCCTCTATTCTCTCAGATCCTTTCTTGCTGACCTCCTACCAAAACCCTTCAGACAGAAATGCAGAGCTGGCCTGGACCCAAAGCCAGAAACAGCCCTCTTCTCTCATTCTAAAAAAATCTAAGGAACTTTTGAAGTGAAGTGATCATTCTGTCATACATGAACACACCACAGGACACAGTGTGGCCAGTGTAAAATTCTTTCTTTGAATTTAACCCATTCAACCCATTTAACCCATTTACCAAGTGAAGCAGTGGGCAGCCAGCAACACAGGTAGCAGTGTGTGTGGGGACGGTACCTTGCTCAAGGGTACCTCAGTGGTACCACTAGCAGTCCTATTAATTTATAAAGTATAAATCTATAAAATTTTGATTGTATTAAACTTCAATTAATGTGTTAATGTGAAACAGTATTTTTTTTTACTCACTAATAGATGTGCAGTGAACCCAAAATTTAGTATTAATTTAATGTTAAGTTGAATTTTTATGAAAGCTTTTTAAGTGGCAGACTTTTGAGAATGACTTTATAATAAACACCCAAACTCAACACCCATACAAGAAATTAAGATTTTAAAAAATAGACATATAAAACATACATGTTTAGCTTTTTTTGGACATATGTTGATAAAGTGCAGACAGATTACCTATTGAAAAAGTTCTGTACATGTAAAGAGTGTCATATTTGTTGTTAATCTAGCTTTTTATTGATGTAGTTGTTTGGCCAACCAAACAAAGAAAATTAAATAAAATAAAAAGTAAAATGAAAAAAAAAAAAATTACATGTTTAACCACCTCCTGCCTGTGTGTGTGTGTGTGTAGGTGTGTATGTGAGTGCGTGTGTATGTGTGAATGTATATACATGAGTGTAGCTATGTATGTGTGTCTTGTGTGTGTGTGTGTGTGTGTGTGTGTGTGTGGTGTGTGTGTATGTGAGTGCGTGTGAGTGAGTGTGTATGTGTGAATGTATATACATGAGTGTAGCTATGTATGTGTGCCTTGTGTGTGTGGTGTGTGTGTGTGAGTGCGTGTGAGTGAGTGTGTATGTGTGTATGTATATACATGAGTGTAGCTATGTATGTGTGTCTTGTATGTGTGTGTGTGTGTGTGTGTGTATGTGAGTGCGTGTGTATGTATATACATGAGTGTAGCTATGTATGTATGTGTGTGTGTGTGTGTGTACAGTGTGCGGTGTGTATGAGCTGTGTGCAGTGAGATGACTGAAAGTTGTCGGATAATGGGAGTATTAGTGCTCAGCCTGAGGAGATGTGAGTAATGGTATAATGAGGGTGGGTGACGTGGGTGGGTGAATAGTAGTGGGCTATAAAAGATGCCCCTGTTGGGAGAGAAGGCCAGTAAAGTCCAGCCGGTGAGGCAGAAGCAGTAGCAGCAGCGTCTCTGGACTCTCAGACTCGATGGCCAGCTCCAGGCTCCGTCCCGCGGTGTGGGGGCTGCTGTGTGCGGTGTGTGTGTGTGTGAGTGAGGGCTCCCTGCAGAGAGACTACGGGGTGAAGCTGTGCGGCAGGGAGTTCATCCGGGCCGTCATCTTCACCTGCGGGGGGTCCCGGTGGAGGCGGGGTGCGGAGCAGGACCGGGGGGCCGCGGCCGCACACAGTGAGTCCCTCCGCACATTTCAGCCACACTCTTCCTCACTCTTCATCACTTCGCCACACTCTTCATCATTCTTCCTCACTCTTCTTCACATCACCACAGTCTTCTCCTCACTCCATCACTTCACCACACTCTTCATCATGCTGGACCTCTTCACAACAGTCTTCATCACTTCACCACACTCATCACTTCTTCTCAGTCTTCATCATTTCTTCTCAGTCTTCATCACTTCTCCTAACTTTTCCTCACTCTCGACCACTTCACCACACTCTTCATCACTCTGGATCACTCAGTCTTCATCACTTCTCAGTCTTCATCAGTTCTCCACACTCTTCATCACTCTGGATCAAATAACCACACTCTTCATCACTCTGGATTACTTCACCACACTCCATCACTCTTCTTCACTTCTCCTCAGTCTTCAAACTTCTTCTTACTCTTCATCACTCCTCCATGCTTTTCTTTTCTTCTCCTCAGTGTTCATCACTTTTCCTTAGTCCTCATTACTTCTCCTGACTCTTCATCACTCCTCCATGCTTTTTATCACCTTTCCTCACTTCCTTCACTCTTCTTCACTTCACCACACTCTTCATCACTTCATCACTTCACCACACTCTTCTTCACTCCTCCATGCTTTTCATAACTTCTCCTAACTCTTTTAAACATTTAGAGAAAAGCTGCAGGAAACTTGTTAACTTGCAGCTCCTACAGAGAAGAGAAGGAACTCTTGGACGCCTCAGTTCAGGGTTTTCTGATTATAAAGGTTTTTTAAAATCTCATGTAATTATGTGTCAGTTCCTGACTGCGTTCATGAATTCTCATATTTAGTAAAATATGATGTTGATATATGCTGTACTTCTAATGTACATATCATCGATATACCAAATGTGTTGCTGTTTGACCCAAACCATGTATTTCCACAGTGGTAACTTTACAGAAGACAAAAATGTTCCTTTCCAAGTAAATGTTTTTCCAACTTATTTTTTGAGAATTTCTTCTTTATTCTAAAATATTCACACTGCTGTGTGAATAATAGAATAATAGAAATATAGAATTAGAAAAATATAAATAGAAAAAAGTCATGGTCTGAGATGATTTGCATCTAGCTTGTTTTGAAACAGATACACACACACACACACATGTACATATACATACACCAGAGGCAGCTGGTGGCCTAATGGTTAGGGAGTTGCCCCTGCAATCAGAAGGTCATGGGTTTGAATCCCAGGACTGCTAGTGTCATCACTAAGGTACCCTTGAGTAAGGTACTGTCCCCACACACTGCTCCCTAGGCGCTGTTTTGCTGGCTGCCCGCTGCTTCACTTGGTAAATGGGTTAAACACAGAGAAAGAATTTCACACTGTGTGCTGTGGTGTGTTCATGTATGACAAATGGACACTTTACACTTACATATATAGATGCTTATAGATCTTTTGAGTCTTACTGATTATTTGCCATCATCTCTATCCTCTATTCTCTCAGATCCTTTCTTGCTGACCTCCTACCAAAACCCTTCAGACAGAAATGCAGAGCTGGCCTGGACCCAAAGCCAGAAACAGCCCTCTTCTCTCAGCGAACTGCTCCAGGCCATGGGGGAGCCGACCGAGAGCGGACAGGTGGATCCAGACCCGTCTGAGGACGTGCTGGGAGACGCAGGGGTCAGGACCTGGCTGGACGAGCTGTTTCCTTCTGGACGCTTCAGAAAGATGGACATCAGCTGGCTAAGTCCAGACAGAAAGAAACGCAACTTCTCTTTAGGTTTGGCTGGAATGTGCTGCAACCAGGGCTGCACTAAAAACGACATTGGCCGTCTCTGCTGAGGAATGGACAGATGGACAGATGTGAGATTGGATGGAGGGATGAAGGATGGAAAGTGTGTCCCAGTCTCCAAAAGAGTGAAGTGTTATTCATATGAAGCCCTATATAATCTATTATTTATATATATAAATAATTTTTTATTTAGTTTTTTTGTGAGAGGGTACATTTCAAACTGAAGGACTGAAGAATAATGCTGGTGTGTCCAACATCTGTCCTGATTAACCCAACTTGTACATATTGTATGCTGTGAACAAATAAAAAAGTAATAAATAAATGCTTCTGTCAAAAAGGCTCATGTCTCACAGGCTGATGGTTAAATAATTTAAACAGCAGGGCAGCGAACATCAGGTATTTTTAAATGAAGTAACTAAGCAAGATTTTTAATACTGAACACTAAATTCTGCTTCACATAAACCGTAAATACAATAACATTTGGTCATTAATCAAATCTTTTTTTTTCATTTATTGCTCATTTAAGCATTCATTACTCACTTTCATTTTCAAAAACAAACAAAAAATAAACATAAAACAACAAAAAATGAAAACATTACAAAACCTTTTGCATTTCCCTTAGAAAAAAAAGTACTTGACAAAAAAAGGATATAAAAATGAATATAAATTCACTCGTTTGTTTATATACATACACACAGAAAATCTATATAATGCATATATTTTCAATTATCCATACAAAAAAGAACACACACTGACAAACACTTTTTTTTTTTTTTTTTTAAATTAAATTCCAAATTTCAGTCCATGAAAGAAAACTCTTGTCCAGTTTTCTTAAAAAGCTGGTACGTTGTGATGTCCATAATTCAGCTGGGCTTCAGAAATGTATTTTCTATGTACTTGTATTTTGTCCTTTTGCCTGATTTTATGACTGATGGATTGTCGTCCTTTTAAGGGCCCATGTGTTACATTCGCTTAAACCCACAATTGGACTGTGTGTGATTTTATGCTCCACCAGTTATAATTCACTTTAACACATTCATTTTGCAACCTCTCTCTCTCTGCTCTTTCGAGTGAAACAGGTTGTTTGTGCCTTTAAGGCTGAGAGCTCTGTTCTGATTGGCTGCCCCGTATCATGCCTGACTCGAAAAGCAGTTTGGACCGAAGGTCTTCTTACAACTTCAGCTTGAATGGGTAGAGCTAAACTGCTGAAGGCTGAACAAGGAAATATTTTAAGTCTGTTCATGGTTGTGACACTGAAACAACCAACAAATTCAGGGCTGTTTTTGCAGCTTCATTTCCATCTAAAGTACTGAGCAAATGTCTTGATCCACCCCTCACTCCTTTATATTTTGCTTAAAATCACCTTTTTAGTGCAAAAGTACTGTTTTCTGCCTGTCAGACTGTCTTATCTTTGGCATACTGACTAGATTAAGTTAAAGAAATGGGAACAAATGTTTTACTGTGACAGACTGCAAAGAGCCTAAAGATACAAGGAGCCTAAATAAAGGAGTTCCAACCACTCAGCATTCAGCACCACCAGTATACTGATCACCGCC
>JBBPCZ010000023.1:15212449-15230273 GCA_037974445.1 Brycinus macrolepidotus
GAGGAGAGACTCTGAGTGTGTTGGGAGAAGGATGCTGAGGAGAGACTCCGAGTGTGTTGGGAGAAGGATGCTGAGGATGGAGCTGCAGGGAAGAGGAGAAGAGGAAGGCCTAGTAGGAGGTTTATAGATGTGGTGAGGGAGGACATGCAGGCAGTTGGTGTGAGAGAGGAAGTTGCAGAGGATAGAAGGAAATGGAGACGGTTGTTCCGCTGGGCAAACCCCTAATCGGGAGGAGCTGAAAGTAGACGAAAAAGTAGGGCTGTTTCTTCTGTGGCCAACAGCTTATTTTTCTCAAGAAAGGAAGTCAGCTATTGCTCAACAACCTTCTCTAATTTTTTTAAAAGAACGACAGTTTTGAGATGCAGAGAGCAATTAATTATATATACTAGGGCTAGGACCAATTGGGTCAAATACTCATAATAGGATCAATAGTGATGAAACACACATTTCATGATCATATCCAATGGTGTAGTCTTAATCCTACTCCAAACCAGTGTCATCTCAGCACTTTTAGGCATCAGAATATATTTTAGGCATCAAAATAAATATTTAAAACTTTAACATAAAACCATAAACATAAAACTTTAGTGACTGTGAATACAGTCGAGGTTTTAGGTACTGAAACACAACTGTTACTCAAGCAGTTTAATGTGCAATGGTGAAGTATGGCTTCCTTTCGTTTTGACATGTGCTGGCTTGGGAGAGGCTGCAGTAAGACTAATTTGTGCTCGTTTGACACTGGGAGGGACTTGAATTAAACTTGTATTTTCTCCCCTCTTCCTTCCACTTCTATAAGTAAAGAACAAATTGAATATTATTAAAAATAGTACATGTGACCCCACGACCCACACAATCACAGAATTGAGACATAAAAACAGATTTCAGATATAAACATGGATATACACAGAATGTAGAGATTTTAGGGAGATTATTCCAATATTTCCTTGCATGTTAAACTTTTTTCCATGTTTAAATTTGTTTCTTTTGTATTAGATTTTGTTATTTTCAGAAATCCTGTCATGCTTTATTAATGTAGCAGTGACTGATGTGGTGTTACTGTTACATGCATACATGTGCCATATCAGAAATAATCAAAGTACATTGACAAACAGGACTTGCATGCCGAAATTCTTTAGATTTTGCTCTATTTCTTGCATTTGCTTACATTTTTCTGTCTAAAAATGTTTAATACACTGAGATTTGTTTTGACTTAAAGTAATTGTATTGTATTGTTCAGTGTTTAGTGTCAGCCACAAATCATTTTCAACCAAATTTAAATTAAACTGTAATCCATAATATTTATTAGTGGTACTATCATTAGGGCAGATTGTGTTGGACAAGCCATTTTTTCAGTTACCAAAAGAATGTTACATAGATCTGTCAGAAACTGTCTAGTTCAATATAAGCATTTTTTGCATGTTGGCCACCTTCGGATGTATATTGGGAAGATGATGTAAAATGGTAAAGTAAGTATTACAAAATACATGCATTTATGTTACAAGAAATGGTGGAAACATGCAACACCAGCAGTAAATGACAAGACAAATTAAACCAAGCAAAGGCTTTATTTGGCTTCATATAGTGTCAGAGACTGAACTGGGGTTGCGCTGTGATTACCAGGTGGATTTAATTGCTCTGTTAAATCAGCCCATTTATGACAGGATTATACAGAATTATACGTATACATAGCTGGATAGTTAATTCTTCTCCAAGTGCATTCAGCTGTCCAAAGACATTTGCAGCAGCTTGAAGAGATGGTGACTGACATTGCATGACTCAAGGTATCATTGCAGAACTACAAGGTATCAAGTGTCACTGTAAAGATAATAATATAAAGTTACATTTATTTACTAGCAGCAGTTTCTCATTTTACAGTATATATACTAGATTATAGTAGTTTTACTGGACTACTGTAATTGTACAGTTTTTCCCAGTGTCCAAAATGTCCAATGTTCTTTCAGGAATTATGTTTTTTTCAATACATATATTTATGCATCATGCACAAAGTATGTTTTTCCCAGTGCCCAAAATGTCCAATGTTCTTTCAGCAATTATGTCTACATCAGTACATCTATTTATACATCATGCACAAACTACACTTCTACACAAAGTATGTTTTCATTTGTAGGAGAAATGAGAAGGTTACTTGTAACAGTGTAAACCTTGCTAAAATGTTTTTCAAAACCAAAATGTCTTAGGTTGTGCCCCACGTGCCCCAATGCACAACCAGCTGTGTTCTACACACAGTCAAAATAAATGTCATAACTGCAAATGAAAGCGTGATTAGCTGCGGTTGCAGATACTCATCCTTCTCATTTGTCCAGCAAACTGGACAGTTCTTGGACAGTGTGACCAGGACCATAAATGTCACAGTATAAGCATGATAGTTTTTAAAAAGCATTGTAAAAAGCATTGTTAAAATAATACATCAGAACTGTAACCTGCCATGACTAACTAGCCTAGCCTACACATCCCTCCTTTGGCCTACTACAGCTGCTCTAGATCTGCCAGATATAAAATGGCCTACATATTGTTTGATAATGAGCTTGCACAGTATAGAATTACTTTTATAATTTGGAGTATCAGCATGAAACTACAGGATTGCTGCTCCTGCCAAATGGCAAGAAGTATTTATGCGTTTCTTCCCAACATTGTTTATGCATGCTTTTGCTACACATCTATTGATTTACAAAATACGTTTTTATTTTTTTAATTTTACATAACTCAAATTTCCATCATGCATTGCTTGTTTTAAAAGTAAACAAGAACAAAAACAAAAACAAAAAAACAAAAAAAAAACTGTTGGCTATGCTAATAACGTGGTCTTTTCCCACTTCTGTGGACCTGGATGCCCAAATTAACTTTATAGGGAAGATTTCTGTCAAATCTTCATTTGGTTAACATAGTATTTGGAAATAGCTGAAGCCTAAACCTTTCAAATATTAATTTTTGATTGTTACAGTGCCATGTACCTGTCATGTCGCCTGTCTCTCGGTGATGGTACATGGAGGCGCAGTCGCAGACTTTCATACAGGTTTACTTTTATTAAACAAAGCAAGAGCGGCGCGAGGGCCGTAACAACTTAAATACTCAAACGAAGGAGACAGGAGCATACATAACGAACTCCGAACTGTGGTGGATGACGGTGGACCGACACGGAGGTCCAACTCAGACACAGCTAAATACTACAACCCCTTAACTCAAAACCCAATCAACACACAGACTCACTTTTACTGATTACACCGGTCAGCTGAAACAGATTACACACTAACTCAAACCCGGAGTTCAGGCTGTCAGAATAAAGGTTTGTCCATACAATACCAAAAGCCCAGGGATGTGACAGTATGTATGTACTGAGATTTGCAAGGATAAGAAGTAGAATAACTGTGAGCTCTTGTTGTGCTTTTTGTAACCAGTCTGATTGGCATTTATATTACTCAATAACTATGAATCTCAACCAATTAATTAATTGCTTAGTTAATTAGAACTAATTAATTGATTTGTTGGTTTATTGATTAATGAACTCATTGTTACTTATTATACTTACACTTTTGATGGGCATATCATGCAGTTTTCTTTCTGTCAGAAAATGAAAAATACCCTTCTCTGTTTTCCCTGTTTTCCCTTCTCATTTAGATTCAAGTCCTTGTGAAAAATATCAGAAGCAACTTAAATTAAGAGCAGTACAGATCCTTCATGAAAAGTGGAAGCAAAGCATGACTTTTCTTAACCACAAGGCAAAAGGGAAACATTTTAGGTATATACCACTTGTTCTGGACACTGACGTGAGTGCACTTCCTCATACCAAAATCAAAGCTTTCAAGAAAACCAGAGCTAAAAAGCTGAAGACATACATTCCTACAGACAAGAAAAAACTGTCACCAGATTATTTACTTGCAAGCAATGAGAAGAAAATCCTCCTTGTTGGAAAACCAGGCATTGGGAAAACAACGGTTGTCCAGGAGATGTTGAGAATGTGGGCAGATGGAGAAGACAGTCAAGTGAGCTACATGTTTTATCTTGATGAGCCATTAATACAGCTTTTGTCAGAATCTGGCAAAAATGAAAGTTTGAAGTGCTTTCTTTTTGACAAGTATGTTATGCCAGGTGAGAGTGCTGACACAGTTTGGAAAGACATAGAAGAGAATTCTGAGAATGTTGTCATTATTTTTGATGGCGTAATGGACATTGTCGATGACTCTCTGTTCGAGAGAATAATGGAGACAGAGGTCTTAACTGACGCAAAGATTCTGATCACCTGCAGACCAGAAGCAGACATTTCAGGTGATCTGTCCGACTGGTCGTCTTTCAGAGTGGAGGTCCAAGGCTTCAGTGAGAGCTCTATACGGGCATACTTTAAGCTGATGCTGGGCACAAATGATGACACCGGTTGCAGTGAACTGAACAACTTGGAGCTTTTGAGTCTCTGTCATGTGCCCATGTATGCTTTCATTGTCACTGCCTGCATTTTAATAAGTCCATCAGAAGCAGAAAATCAGCCCTGCACTATCACTGAAATGTATGTACGGATCTTCCGTCATTGCCTTGCGCTCCTTAAAAATGTGGACAATGTAGATAAATACATACAAGACAACAGGAGTACTATCATGTGCTTAGCCTCAGCTTCCTATCAAGGAATTCTCTCCAAGACTGTCCACTTGACAGATGTCAATTTGAAGGACACAGTGCAACATGCTTTTTTGACACCAGTAGCATTTGAAGGATTCTCCACATTGTGCCAAACAGCCTATGTGTTTCTACACAACACAATGCAGGAATTTTGGGCAGCCCTTTCTTTAATCATGAGTCCTGATAAGATTGGACACCTGCTCCATCAAAGCCAGACAGAGGAAGGGAAGTATCTGAAATATGTTGTCACTTTTCTTTGTGGACTCCTGTCTGAGAAAATGGGAGTGTATTTGAACTGCCTGGTCACTCATGACCAAGTAAAATCAATCTCTGCCAAATACTTTGAAGAGATCATGAACACATTCCTATATTCAGTCGACCAGGATGAGCCAGATCCATGCGTGGAGCCTGAGGATGCCCTCTATGTGTGTCAGTGTCTCTATGAATATCAGTCCCCTGATGCATGCTTGCGCTTTTTGCAAAAAGTGGACAACACAATAGATCTGAATGACCAACCTCTGGATCCACATGAATGGTGTGCAGTCACCTATGTGATAAATCAGTCCATGGGTCAGACTGTCCAGCTTAACTTGATGAACTGCAACTTCTCAGACCCTGGGATAAAGCTGATCCTTGGTTCGATGTCAAAGCTGAAGAGTATCAGGTACATTTTTCAATCTGTTCTATTGTTAAGAACAAAGCCAAGTAATAAAACTTGCCAATTGTATTTATAAATCTTACAATGATGCTTTCTACTAAAGTCTTAAAGTATAAACAAATACAGTTTTAAATACTGTGTATTCAGTTAGTTTGTATTACGAGTCAAAGAAATTATTTTCTGTAATTCTTTATCATTTCTTTACTACTTCTTCTTTTTTAACATGAGTAGCATAAGTAATGGCCCAGAGCCAGTAAAAAAGATAGCTTATTTTGCCAGTCACTGTCCCATTCAGGCCAGTGACAGTGTTTCTGTCAACCACAGTCAAGAGTCAGGTCACCTGTGATGTTAGAGTTAATCTTCAAAATGCAAAATGTTTTCTTGTAGTCAGTATTTTCACTTTTTCACAGTTTCACTTTAGCCAATAATTTGAAAATAATGTCATATAAAGGAAGTGTATGACCGTGCTAATAGAAAGAGGGGGTTCCTGGTGTCACGGAAAACACAGTACACCATAGATCAGTTGTTTAATTCTCGGAGAACTTTGTTTCTCCAAACACCATAGTTCATAGTTTCAAACATAAGATACACGTCCTCTTCCTGGCAGGTTTGTCGTGCCTACAGTTGTTAGAAACTTCTTAAATGTGCACTAATTGTTGATCATACAATCAAATTTGGAAAGAAAACCTTGCTGAGAAACTACACATTGTTACAGAGTAACAAAATACTAGACATAGCTATAAATACCTCGCCTTGTTAAACGAAGCTGCTTACAGGATTACACAGCAAGCCACATGGTTTGTTATTATATCTGAAAATGTAGTATAGGTAAATTTAATAATATTTCATAATAATTAGATGGCCTACACATTGCGTTTGCATAAACCATATTAATTGTCATGTTTTATCTGTTTCACAGATTATCCTCTGCTTCAGTACAGTGTCAGATATGGAGAGTGGCACTGCAAGAATCGAGTACGGATTTTGACAGCTTGCTGAGATTGTTTGGATTTGAAATGCATCTTTCAGTGCAAGAACAAAGAGACAGCAAGATGCTTCAAATCACAAAATATGTTCTGAATGAAAAAAGGGACAACAAGGTCAAATTACGCTTGCATCTGGATACACAGCAAATTTCATCGCAGCTGCTGTTGAGAAACATCTATGGAAGTTTACACAACATTGCAGACATCAGGTATAAAACATAACATACTCTGTGGCAGTGATCACTAACCATCCTCCTGGAGAACTACTTTCCTGCCATATTTAGCCCCATTCTTCTTCTGACGTGCTGCTCTCTCTCATTTACTTAATGCCCCAGCCAGTCTGGGACTTCTGAAGTTCATGGGTCAGAGCAGGTGTTACAGATTTTAGTTGGAACTAGACTTCTCAGTAAGGTAGATCTCCAGGACCAGGGTTGTTGACCATTGTTTTATGACATTTATCATTTGCTTAATGACTGTAGTATACAGGATGAATAATCTTTAGAAAATACTGGACTATCAAATTAAATCCCCATCAGGGGTTTCTAACAGTGGGGGTGAGGAAGTTTAAGTTTAGAAGTAGCAACTTTCAGATTTCATGTTAGTTCCACACATATACTTATGAACATACCAGTGATGACATATATAACTGGTAGAATGTACTAACTAGTCAGGAAATTATTCATCTTTTTGTGACTTGCCTTTGCCAATTTGATGTGGCCTTTGACTGACTTCATTTTGATACTCTTTGAAACTTGGTATTTATTAGGATCATCTCACTTGATTATCCAAGAAGATCCTCTGACGTATGGAAAGCCACAGTAAACTCATTTCAGATAGATCTCTTCCTGCAAGCAGCTCTCTATGAAACAGAAACAGGCCAAACATGTGTTCGGCGTCTACTGTCCGTAGACAGTTATTTTTGCTCATGTTCTCCTTCTGAGCAAAACAATTTTATTTGTGCACTGTACCAACATGCCAAATCGATGGGAGTTTTGGCAGCACTGCAACCAGTGTTCCAAGCATGGCCTTGTTATTGGGTTTTAGACCTCTCACAAAGAAGGACATCTCTCCTTGTGGAGTTGCTGAAACTGCAAGAAGTGAAAAAGCCAATTGAACTTTGGTGTTCAAATGAAGAGAACGAACTGAAGATTTTTCTCAAGTGTCTTCCTTATATATCACAAGTGAGGTAAGATGTGCAACAGAAAATATGTAACACTACCTAAATACCTGCCTAAAATATGTTAATTTTTCATTATTTTAAATAGGTTCAATGATTACATTCACATTCAAGTGGATGATACGAAGGCAGCAATAAAACTCCTTGTGGATCTTTTCATGTGTGCATCAGAGGGTGAAGAAGATGCTCTGAGAATGCTGTCTACAGTTTGCTCCTTCTCAACCTTCCCATTTGGGACCAACATGGAAGAAATTCAGAGCGTCTTCTTGTGGGATTTGTTTTCCTATATAAAAGATTATGAATCACAAGATGCCAGAAAAAGTGTCATTTCTGCATTTCTTCCCATTTTTCAGTCAGTTCCTGATGTCTGGATACTAGACCTTTCAAAGGTTTCAGAAATTCTTCAAGAAATTCTTCAACTTCAGGTTGTGAAGAAACCTTTAGAACTCTGTGACTGGAAATGTGAACCTGACAAAATGGCTTTGCTCCTTCGGTGTCTCCCCTATGTGTCACAGCTCAGGTGAGGAGAGTGTTTTTGTTGCTTGGAGGGTACTTGTGTTTGCAAAAATCAAACTAACAATTGAAACACATGTTGGGAAAATAAGGCAACCTGAATGTGAATGAATTTTTATTAATTCACAGCATATAATAAACAGGGGCAGCACAGCAAGAAGGTCCTGGATTAGATTCCTGGCCGTGGTGGCCAGAGGCCTTTCTGTATGGAGTCTGCATGTTCTCTTCTTGTCTTAATGGGTTTCTGCCAGGTACTGTGGTTTGCTCCCACAGTCTATAGAAATTCACATGATGCAAATCGAAGATGCTAAATTGCCCCTAGGTGTGATTGTGAGTGTGTTGGTCGGTGTGTCTGCCCTGTGATGGACTAGTGACCTGTCCAAGGTGTTTCACTGCCTCTTATTGATGGGATTTCCAGTGCTGTAGTGATGCTGCAAAACAGAGGTTTGTGAAATCTGAGAAGACCCACAAGCTCTATTCCCAGGGTCATGCTGAGCCAACACTGAGGGCTCTTACGTACTATGCTTTTGTGCATCCATTTCAGGCACAAATTGGATGCATTGGATGCAAACCTGTGCTCAAATGGATGCAAACCTGCACTCGAGCCTAAGAGCACAGGTTATAGACCATGTGCTTAGTGAACACAATTTGCATTGTATTTCACAAAGTTTGTTTTCTTACCTGGAGCAGAATTACAACAATTGAGAATATTTTGGTGGGAAAGAGTTTCACTATCAACACCTCAATCTCTTTGTCCCTAAACTTTTCTGTTATGCTTGTTGATTTAGCTGTGCCTTTTAAAGTGCAATGGGTTGGGCTATGCATTGTTTGAATGTAAAACATACGTCAAATTCAAATATACTCTAAAGGCATTCTGTGATCGCATCAAGACATATTTTGCACTGTAGGCACATCTGGCCGTAATTGCGTTTACATGCACATATTGAACTTGAATATTGAACTTGCTGTCCCATGATAATAAATATGAGAACTGTCTCATGACTGCCTTATGACTAAAATAGAGCCTGAGCCACTGGTGGTGTTATTTGTGGACTCATTTGTTGCAGAAAGAAGAGAAAGAGAATGTTGTGATCATTGTGATCTACTGTTCTTCCTCTTGCCAGAGCAGTACGAGTCCACATAGAACTCGACGTAACTTCAGCATGATCATTGCTCTGTTTGTTTCCATGTGTCCCCTCTTCAGTTTTGTCTTGCAAAATTTGGTGCTGATCATTTCAAATATGCTGGGAGAATGCTGGGTTGTCTGTGATTTTGAAATGCTAATACTTGTGGAAAGCAACATGTCTCCCCTCCCACTACTCACAGTCTTACTGTGGGTGTTTTATGAGCATGCAGATTTTGTTGCTAAGATAGCATTAGGTTGTGATACTAATATAAATCACCAAGATTATGTATTTTCAGACCGCATCGGACCATTAATGCTGTAGTTAGAAATCAACACGGTGAAACATAAAACACAAAACTAATGTTGCACTTGTTTGGCAAACTTTACAGTCTACTTTTTTACAGTGACATACATATATATTAACCAGTCTGAAGGAAACTGCATGTACATTGCGTTACAATGAATTACTGTAAGAAGAAAAGGAGTCATATACTATTCATAATGAAGATATCCATTTTGTTTAATGTCAACTAACTCATTATTTTGTGATGTTATTTACAGAATCAGACACTCTGCACAAGTCTCAGTGGAGATCTGCGCAAGCCTTAGTTATTTCTTTTTAAATCTTTTCATTTTTGCGTCAGAGAGGGGAGAGGAAACTTTGAAAATGCTGTGTTCAGTTTGCTCATATTCGACTTTTCCTTTTGCTGATGACACTGAAGAAGAAGTTCAGAGTATCTTCTTATTGAATTTATACTCCTATGAGAGAGAGTATGAGTTTCAAACAGGCAAAAGTGTCCTGTCCGCATTACTGCCGATTTTCCAGTCTGCTCCCAGTGTGTGGGTAACAGACCTTTCACAAGATTTGACTTCCCTGCATCAAACTCTGCAACTCCAAGTAATGAAGAAACCAGTAGAACTGAGAGGATGGACAAATGAAGCAGTGACAGGATCTTTGTCCCTTTGGAATTTCTCAAATGACAAGAGAAACCTGGAAAATTTCCTTCAGTGCCTGCCATTTGTGTCCCAGCTCAGGTGAGTATTATGAATGTAGCTTTTCACCACTAAAGGCCATGTCTTAATTAGTTGACAACATTTTCAAAAGAAATATCAAATAGCTTATCAAATAACTTTAAGGCCAAAAAAACATTTTATTTAATAGTAATATATTACACATCATGGTGTTTTCTTATTTTCAGTCTTTATCACATTTCTCACGCAAGAAAGTTTTAATTGATAAAAATGTCTTCTCAGTCTGTCTTGTAGTGACTAAAAAGTTTGATAAACAAAGCATTATGAATATTAAATTTTTATTTCCATTTTTCCGAACATAGACTAGACCTGTTATTGTGTGATGGAAATGAATCTGACAGAAAAGGAGCCATTGCAGTTATTTTGGGCCTTTTTATCTGTGCTTTGGAAAATGGAGATGATACCCAAAAGATTCTGTCTTCAGTTTGCTCCTATTCAACTTTTCCCTTCGCTGATGACACGGGAGAAGTTCAGAGTATCTTCTTGTTGGAGTTATATTCCCACACGAGAGAGTATGAGTCTCAAACAGGCAAAAGTGTCCTTCCTGCATTACTGCCCATTTACCAGTCTGCTCCTACTTTGTGGGTAATAGACCTTTCAAAAGGTGTGACTTCTGTACTGCATCAAATCATGCAACACCAAGCAATGAAGAGACCAGTAGAACTGAGAGGGTGGACAAGCGATGAAAAAGACCTAAGGTGCTTTCTGCAGTGCTTGCCCTTTGTATCACAGCTCAGGTAAGATTTAAGCACTGATCTGTAATGCAGTGTAATGTTGTATATTTTAAATTTTATTATATTTGATATTTTTACCATGTTTACGGATATCTCTACTAAAGAATTAGTGAAGTACCTTTTTTGTGTTGATACAGATTCAGTGACTTGGGTCTCGTGTTGAATGATGATATAAGAGGAGCAATAAAACTACTAGTGGATCTTTTCATTTGTGCATCAGAAAGTGGAGACGAGATGTTGAACATTCTTTCTTCAGTTTGCTCCTACTTGACCTTTCCCTTTGCTGATGACACGGGAGAAGTTCAGAGTATCTTCTTGTTGGAGCTATACTCCTATGTGAGAGAGTATGAGACTCAAACAGGAAAAACTGTTCTGCCCACATTCCTGCCCCTTTACCAGTCTGCTCCTTCTGTTTGGGTAGTAGACCTTTCAAAAGGTGTGACGTCTTTGCTGCATCAAACCATGCAATTCCAAGCAATGAAGAAACCAGTTGAGCTGAGGGGCTGGACAGCTAATGGGAAAGAACTGAGGAACATTCTTCATTGTGTGCCTTATATGTTGCAGCTCAAGTAAGAATGCTTCTGTGTTTTATAGGCAGCATTATATTATTCTAAATTGACAGCGATATGTACAAATACATTTATTATTGATGATTATTTTCCTGAGAGATTTGTTTTTGTTCCATACAGTTGCAGTGAGCGGTTTTTCCAGTCTGTGTGTGAGGTCCTCTCCATAGGCCAGGAATGGAAACCCAAGGAAGTCGCCAGTCTCTTTCGACCTCTAAACTTCAACGTAACATTAACGGAAATGCTGCCCAGACACTTTTGCTATGCTGTGGGAAGAGTACTTAGCCAGGCAGATCCCAAAGAAAGCATCTGCCTTAATTTAATCCCACAAAGTGTCTCGTGGCAAGGAATTAAAGCCCTGTTCTCATCAGTGACCAGGCTTCAGAAGCTCAGGTGTGACAAATGAAGCGAACATTTTTTGTAGTTCTGAGTTTGTCATTGAAGTAAGACTGATTACCAGTATTATCCAAACCAATCAATGTATTTTGTGTATTGGCTAGGGAAGTTTAGCTTCTGCTCAGGACAGTTCATATGAATTATATATATTTTTAAAAAAAATGCATTTTGGTTACCTTTTTGTTTGTACCAGTTCTTATCATAAGGTGTTTTTGGGTGGAAATATTATGCTTGAGGTTGCATATCTAACTCAGTAAACATTAAACATTTACTCACTTTTATGCACAAATTTGTCAATTACGTATGTTGTTTATATTACAGATTGAATGAAAATGCAACTAAGAAAATTGCAAAGATGGCAAACATGATGAGTCAAAGATCAGTTACGATCGAAGAGGTTTCATTGGTGTCAACAAATCTAAATCCCACTGAAAGAACAGCGTCTAAGCTGATCAGCAGCTTGGCCTCAATTATGAGAGCGTGGACAGTGAAAAACCTGGATCTTACCAAATTTCGCGTAGAAGGCCGTTTCCTCGTCTCGCTGTTGGGCTTGGATAGACATGTCTCCATCAGGTCAGAGCACAAGTTTTTACTACTAAATGAATTTTCAGTTTAACCCTCACAGCAAAGTCCAAAGCATGAAATTCTTTTAATGGCTACTCTTCCACAAGGTCTCAACAATATTCATTTATTTCAGTTATTAATTACAATGTATGAAATAACATAGAATCCTAAAATAGTAGACAACAATTCAAATCTTTTGGACAATTTATTTCATTGACTCGATTTTATGTGTTCTTGCAGAATGTCTGAGGAAAATATGCACCAGCTTGCTGAGATTGTTTATGAAACCCAAGATCATCTTCTAACTCTGTCCTTTTTGGATAAAATTTGTGGAGACCTCAGTACCTCAAGCTTGTCCTGGAACATATTAAACTATCTGCTTCATCAGGCCAATGTGCCTTTGAAAATTGACCCTAAGAAGAACAGATTTGGCACTCTAAACATCCAGCATGTCCTTCCATATCTACATAGGATTCGTTTTAAAGGGTTTGTAAAAAAAAAATCACATTATGATAGTGTTTTAGCAACTGCGAGTTAAGGGTATACAGTAGAAAAACTTGCAGCGATTTCTCCTGTAATTTAAAACTGCACAAAGTATTGCTCACTTCACCAATGCACTTTTCAAATGACATTAGTGTTTTCACTTCACAAGAAATAGGACTTGTTTCTCCCAGAATGCACCATTTGCACATGTTTTCCTTGGATAATCTTTATAAAACGTGTTTAATACTCTGGCAATAGTGCTTTTTATGGAAAAACAACTGCTGTGATGATAATTGTTGTGATCTCTGTGCTTACAGAACTGACTCCCAGTTTGTGAGGAATGCTCTAAAGGAGATTTATGAAAGCCGTGCTGGACACTTAGTGACAAATCTAGTACGGACATCAGAAAACTGGATCCACCTAAGTGGTCAAGAGATGGAAAGTTACGACTGTGCTGCTCTGCGCTTTGCCCTTCATTACAGTGATGACATCAGGCTTAACCTGATAGGAGCAACCATTCCGAAGGAAGAGACTGAAAGCATCCTTCAGCTTCTGCACAGAGTGTCTGAACTCAGGTTGTTCATTTAGCTGTAACTAAGTCAAAATTTTGTCTAACTTCATTTAAAACAATTACTATGGTTTAAATGTTTAGTCAAATATAATGTTTAGTTTATACAGTCATTTTTAAAATAAATATCTAGTCATTTTCAATATCAAGGAAACTATTTAATCATGTTAAATAGACCTGCCTTTTGGGCATGGTGGTGGGTTGGGGTGTTGGTTTGCGGGCGGGGGTTGGCGTTTGGTGCACCCCCTCATGAGATAAGCCTGTATTATTGATTATAGATTTAAGAGTGAATTTGCCATACAATCCCCCACGCCCAAGCAAAGGGTAAGTGTGACTGCTGTGGGCACATTGATTTTTGGCAAAAAAAATAGATCCCTCTTCCTACACACACTACATCAGTTTGGCTCTTCTTTTTTACTTCTTTTTCAAATGTATTTCTGCCACTTACCATGATTCAGCTTACAGAGTAAACAGACTTTGTCAAACAGGATGACTAGTGTGTGAAAGAGTTGCTTGCAAATATTCCAAAAAAGTCAAAAGGATTTAATCTGTTAGTGTTTTAATGGCAAAGACAATAAGACATTTATGTGGTTGTAGTGAGTACTGTTTAGTTTATAGTTTTGTCCACAGAGTATCCCCTGAATTGATCTATTATTGTTTTCTTTCCTGGTTTAGAGTCGACAGACATTTGCTCCTGAGTTTTCTACATTCCTGCTGTGCTTCAAAGGAGAAGAGGAGGATTACCACAAATCTCTTGATGACTCTGCAAAACAAATTGGATTTCTCTTTCCCCTCAGCAGTCAGTGTGTTTGAGCAGGGAAACAGGGAGACACTGCATCTCAGTGCTACAGACTGTCGATCCATCTCATCTACCATTCAGCTGTCAGATTGTGACACAGAATTGATCATGTTTGATTGTCAGGCCAGTGACGACGCACTAGTTGAACTTTTTCCTGCCTTACGTAAGACACGTGTCAGGTAAGACTCCTGGCTTTGTAGTAACACTAAACTTTAGTTTGTGCTTATATGAATATGGCATTTTCAAATTCATACAGTACTGCTTATAAATAGGCAACTGAAACTGCAAAATAACAAACAGTACTGTACAGTGTTAACTGCAGTCATGCCAAAGTTAGGAAGTACTGGAATACGTGTAAAAGTGTTACTTAAGTGATACAAAAAGGCAAATTTATTTAATATCAGTTACAAAAAAAACAAAAAAACAAAAAAAAAACACTTCTTTTACTGTAAACTCCAAAACCAGACTGTAAAATCAAAAATTTGGCTGAATCATCCGTACCTCTGCACGTTATTTTCACTGTAAAAAATGGTTTGTCAGTTCAATGGTCTGTTCAGTGAAAATTAATAGCGAATGGTAGATTTTGATTAATTTCATTCTTTTAGTTTTTTTTATAAATTTACCAGCACCAGGAGTCCATTAATAGTCTCCAGCTTTGTAAATGTGTCCATATATTGCACACTTAATATGAATATACATATATTTCTATCTGAGAAAACATCCAGGGCTGTTGCCCAATAGCAGGTATTTGATTTACAGCCCCAAATATATTTAGTCATTCCCCTTCATTTAATCATGCTAATCCAAAACTTGTTAATAAAAATCCTCATACTGAAGAAGGGAGATTCCCAACCTCACCTAAACATGCTTGACATGATTCTTGATTTTTACTGGTTAGTTTCTAGCATGACTGTAACATCCCGTCCTGTTTTGCACCCTCCTATCTTGCCCTGCCTTGTTTTCTGTACCATGTAGCTTTTTTTGTTGTGGTTTCAGTGCTCTGCCCCTGTCCTGCCCTGCTGCTTAGTGTTATCACCTGTATGTTTATAAACGTACTCTGTCTCACCTGTCCCCTGTTCTACATTATGTATAGCCCTGTCTGTGTGTTTGTGATTTGTCGGTGAAATATAATCCTTACCTCAAGTTGTATGCGTTATAGCTAGGATTTAGTCTTTCCGTGTTCTGTGTTTGTAAATAAAGTCTCGCTGTTTGCATTTGCGTCCCTACATCATCCTCCATTACACCTGACGAAATATTACCATAACTACCTGTCTTGTTCAGAGCAGACATTTACACCAACATGCCTTTAAAATAATGTTTACAAAGACTAGCTATTTCTTCCTCAATAAAGCGCAGCAATGAATTGTCCATTGTATTTTCCAACTAGTGCAGATTTGATTGGGTTTTGTTTGATTTGTTTGGGGTTTACGGTGTAATGTAGAAGTAAAGAGTGGTGTGATTACTTTTTCCAAGAAGTAATTAGTAAAATAATCTCATTACAGTTTAAGAGAAGTATATAGTAATTTGCAGTTGATTACTGTTTTAGAGTAATTACCCCAAGCCTGTAGATGTAGCATTTAGCAGGTAATCATTAATATGTTCCAGAATAAATGGTAAAAACATTCTTTTGCCCTTAACTTAAAAAAATGTGTCCTGTTTGTCTGTCAAACAGCCTAGACAAGCCGCAACTCCTTCAGCTCATGTCACTGACTCAGTGTGGTGGGGAACGTAATTCTTTGAGCAGAGCAAGAGCCATTTCCAGTGCCCTCGGAAAAGAAATAGATCTCAGTCACACCCCTTTGGGCCGTTGTACCTGTGAGGCACTAGCACTGGTCCTGGAGCATTCTGAGGGTCTTACTCATCTCAACCTCAGTCACTGCAGGCTCACTGATTCATGCTTGGACTTGTTGCTCCCACATTTTCACAAAGTGAAACTTCTGAAGTAAGTTTGTCACCCAGCATGCACACACAGACACACACTTTAACCCCATGCTACGTCATGAACAATACCACATCTGATTTTGTCTTTTCTGGAACAGTCTAAGTGACAATGACATCACTGACATTGGGGCAAAGAGCCTACAGAAAATTGTAGCCAGGGCGCAGACTGTGCAGTGAGTATATTCTCTTTATTGGTGAGTAAAATGGTGATTGCCCATGACTATTTAAACACCAGATATTCAGTTCTGGTGCTTTTTCTCTCCACAGCATTTTTAACAATCACATTATGGATATGAGACTAGTGAGATTTTTTATGAACTACCCATACAATGAAGGTAAGAAAAAAAAAATAATACTGCTACAGTGCTCTCTAGATTGTGTGAGAATAAACGCGGTAATAACACACTGGAATTACATTTTTCTTAACATTTGTTGCTGTCTCCCCAGAAATATGCCATAACTGGCCCGTACATGTGGATACAGAAAAAGGACATCATTCGAAGTTTCCTGACACACATGATTTTGAGCCTGTATTTATGATGAAGGAATCAACCGAGATCATGACTAGCGTATGGAAGCGTATAGACATTTTCCATTTAACAGAGAATATTTTGGAAAGAATATTTGAATAATAGAATATTGTTCTTGCTTTTGCTTGTATTTCATTAGAACAACTAGTTTTACTGATGCTTTCAGTTCACACTCTTTCTTTCTGTGTCATCCACAGAAAATAACAACTGTGGCCACGTTTGACCCTGACATATCTATTCATGATGACCAGATAGTCTACAGGTAGTACACGAGAATACTTTCATGTTTACATATACACTGTGGATCAAATTAATATATTCTCACAGTCTACATTTCTTTTACGTTGTGGTGGTCAGAATTTGTTTGCATTGTGTTTGACTCTTCTGCATATCCAGTAACTTAAGCATAGCACTGTCATGGTGTAAACATTAGCTATGCAGCTTTCATTATTCTATCCTATAATCTAATCTAGCAAGTGAGCTCGGTTTTGCAGCTAGTTCTTCATTTGTTATTTATCTGAACGTCATAGGAGAGTATCACCCCTGCTTATTAGCGGGTGGGGCTCAACTCTCCAGATGCACGTCTAGTTTAGGATGCCTGGTGGTTTAGGTTTTTAAGTTTTTTTTTTTTTTTTTTTAATCAATTGTTTAATCAGTTGTTTGCTACTTATCTCATATTCTTACTACAAATGACTAAAGAAGGTAGATACAGTGTAGCCAAAAATTATGTGTACTCTATAAAATGGCCTTCAATGGAAATGAAATTAAGGCTATTGGTGAACTTTCAAAACAGTCTAAAATGCTACAATCATGTGTACCATGCAAAGAATCTAGAAAAACTTCTATTCAAAATATATACTGGAATTGGTTTCAAATAATGTAATGTGTTGTCTTCCAACAATTATTTGTACACCCGGCCATTCAAGTGTTCATAAAGTTCTGCTCAGTATTTGGTTGGCCCTCCTTTGGCAGCAATAACAGCACAAAGTTTCCTGGGCATGCTTTCAACAAGATTGTTTCAAATGGATGGGTCAAGGCTCTCCCGTGTGTGGTGGAGCATGTTTTTGAAATGCTGTTTGTTGCTTGGTGGATCTGCTGGGCATTTCCTTTCCATCTCAGCCC
>JBBPCZ010000023.1:15245863-15257290 GCA_037974445.1 Brycinus macrolepidotus
AAAAAAAAGCAAAAAACTTTCAAAAGGAAAGGAGTAAAAAAAAAAAAAAAAAAAAGACTGCGTTAACGCACGATAAATTAATTGTCGGCGTTAAGTAAATCTAATAATAACATAAAAAATGTTAAACCTCTGTTGCCACCTGAATAGAGACGTTTTCTGCTGATTGACTCACCATGTACGGGCGACCTGGTTTTGCCAGTCAGTTTGGGAATATAGTGGTAGCATGACAGTACATTGGTGTAAACATGCTTGTTTATCAGTCACTGTCAGAATGACAACTTTTTTTGTGCAGAAGAGGGAGAATGAAGTCAGACAGCGCCAATAAACCAAAAGAAGGGGGAAAAAATGTAAAAATGAAAGGAAAGAAAAGAGGATGGAAAAAGTGTTTGGAAGGATGGAGGGAATGCCTCAGTGAATAAGTGAGCAAACAGGCTGATGGGAAATAGCAGTATGTTTTCTCAATAAACCCTAATTTCTGTTTTCTCAGTGTGCAGGCCCACTGTGTGTTGGCACAGTGAATCTAATGCTTATCCCATGCCACCTATATCCATTTTCTTCTCTAGCTGCCCTCTTCTGCCCAAGTCTGGAAATCCTCTCTGATACAGAACCCATGCACACTCAGTTCAGTTTGCATTGGGTGCATTAACCATATTGATCAGCCATAACATTAAAACCACCTGCCTAATATTGTGCTGGTCTCCCTCGTGCCACCAAAGCATCTCTGAATTGTCGAGCCGTGGATTTTACAAGACCTCTGAAAAGTGTGCTACAGTATCCCGGCAGCAAGACGTTAACAGCAGAGCCTTCAAGTCCTGTAAAGAGATTTTCCTCCTTCTAGCACAACAACTTCAAGAACTGACTGTTCACTTGCTGCCTAATGCATCCCATTAGGCAGCAAGTGAACAGTCACTGTATGAAGGTAATCAGTGTTATTTACTTCACTTCAATGGTTTAATGTTGTGGCTGATCTGTGGCTGTATAAAAGTCTTCCTGCTATGAGGCACTTCATAGCACCTATGGTCTAATGTAGCAAGGTTGGAGATACTGTGTTTGGGCTTCATTGTTAGTTAGTAGTTTGTGTACTTTTATAGTGGCTTGACAAAAGCAGGTAAAACAAAGTGCAGTCTGTAAACAGAAACAGTGGGAGTAGCAAAAGCATTATTTTATTTCCATGAGAGGAAAAAGAGATTATAGAAAAATGAATAAAGAGTACCAGATATAAGAAGCCTGTCATTGTAGCGGGGCATGTATTTCAAGCAGAATCTTATCCTCAGGATATTCTTTAGGGTGATTTATCACCCTAAAGAATGTCCTGGCTGATTGATTTTATTTGGTTTAATAGGGAAGATGTGAAGGTTTGATTTTTGTAGATACACCAGCTGTATACTAATAAGTGACGTTCAATGGGAATTGGTAGCCATGATGAAATAATGGCCCTTTCTGTCTGTGGCCACTGAGATGAAGCAAGTCTTGTGGACTCAAACACGTCATTTCATTGGGCCTGGTGTAACCTCACTTGGTCTGCGCATCTGCCTTAGTGGCTTGGACTGATTTGCTGTATTCCAAGCCTGATAAGACACAATGCTTGTGCTTCAGTCTACTGCTTAGAGCTTGGATATACTCAGAGGAACCTGGGAGAGTTTGGTTTATGCAAACAATCTGCACATTTGAGATTTGGTCACTGCGCACAATGGAAATTGCTGTGGTTTGTTACAGTGTTTGTTCAGCAGTCTAGCTTAATGTGCAGGGCTGGCGTAAAGCTTTTTTTTTTTCTCCACAATATTTCAGCAACTTTTGGTACTGCCGTAAATGACAGTGAACAATATTGAAAGTATGACAATAACCGACTTCAGAAGTGCTCAGAAATGTAAAACCTCAAGCAACACCATGGCCTAAAGTGAAGCAGCCTGACCTCCTTTGTACTGCTTTTATTTTCATAGTGGTCAAGACTTGGGTTTTACTTGCTGACCTTTTGTGAAATCACTTGTGCGTTTTATGTGAGTCACTGTTGTTCCATCCAGAGTGATAGTGTTGAACTGTTCCCAGAGTACTCTTGCAAGGATTTAGTTCAAACATGGTTACAAATACTGCTGTGAATTTACTCATCTGAATCCACTGAGATTGGTTTTCAAAATCTACCTGCTTACTTCTGAATGACATGGTCATGTGTGCTTTGTTTTTGTATTGATGGCTGCATTTTTGAGGGGTGGCAAATCTCTCCATACTCATGCATCAGAGGAGAAGGATTTCAAGGTTTTTTTAAATGTCTTTGGTGAAATGCATCATGGGGAATTAGCCCACGTCCCAGCTTGGCTTGGCCGCCTGTCCTCAGTGTGTGGGACGATCGAGCACACACAGATTTATGGGTTTGTGGAGAGTGTGCTTCCTGGCTCAGCTGTGATCTCTCTCCATCGCTCTTTTTTTCTTTCTCTCTCTTTTTGTCCCTCTCCCAGGGGCCTACTTTGTCCTGACAGATCAGCAGCAGCTGACAGAGGGCTGTTTGGGTCTAGCTGGGTGGTGAAGTTAGTCATGGGTGTGTTTAAAAAGGGGAGTGGCTATCTGAGTCTGAGTCCGAGGCCACCCTACCCTCACCTCGGCTTGGCTTGAGTGCCTGGAGCCCTTATCCAATCATGGCTGGAATGCTGCTTGTCACCCTGGCTATTTCTGCTGTCTGTCACTATCGAGTGGCAGCACTAACAGTTTGGTAAATGGAAGAGAGGGATTTTATTCTTCCCCCTCCCTCTCTTTCTCTCTCTTTCTCTCTCTCTCTCTCGCTCGCTCGCTCACTCTTACTGTCTCTTAATCGAGCACTCTCTTGCTCTCTCTAGCTTCTTCTGCCTCTCGTTGGGAGTTTGTGGGCTGAAGTTTTCAGCCTCCTGGCAGTACCTCTCTTGTTACTGTGTGTAGCAAGCTGCTGCATTTTCTCTCTCTCGCGGGCAAGTGAGGGAAAGGCCGAGGAGTGGGGAAAATCGTGTGGGTGAGAGAGCGCAAAAGCGATCAGACACACTTTTAAAGGGGCAAGCGAGACAAAGCCAGCACGAACCAGACTGAGACGGAGCGGGACAAGACGTGAGAGTTCTGTTCCATTCAGTTCATTTTTATTCATACATATTTTTTACTACAGAACATTGTCCCAAAACAGATTCCCAGAAATCTGGGTCCTGATCCATAACAATCAGTCTGAGGGTGACAGTGGCAGGAAAAACCACCTAATAGCATGAGGAAGAAACACTGAGAGGAGCCAAGATTCAAAAGGACAACCCATCTTCCTTTGAGCTTCACCGGATAGCAGAACTCTTCTAGATAGAATGTCTCACCGGCTCCGTCTGTACTTTGGTTCTGGCCGAAGCAACACTGCTCCCGAACTGCAGGAGCTGGACGAAGATGAAAATGACAGTGCTGATGCAAATGAAAGACGGTGCAACAGTTCTGGAGCAGGTACCATGCTGTTCAGCATGGGGCCGAGGAATCTTGAGGAAGAGGGTGCTCCTGGCTCAGCTGGAGTTTCTGATGCTTTGCTGAAACGCAGCTCATCCATGTTCATCCCACAGCTCCAGAGCCAAGCCGAACCCCGACCCACCAAGAGCTCATCCATGCAGATATCCCTACAGCGTTCATCTGCATCCCAGGAAAATGGACAGTGCATGGATTCACCTCCAGAATATCCTGAGGATCCAGCCCCGGCCTACACTGAACCTGAGGAAGGGTGGTCCAACCCTCCATGTCCCAGTTACCACAGAAGTGAGAGTCTGTCTAGCTTAATGGTGGACCAGACAACCCAAGGAACCGAGCTTGGCTATCCTAAGAGAAGAGTCTTCTGCGTAAGGCCTTATGATATCATGAAAACACACTCTAAAGTTGGGATTCCCAATGGAGGCCCTCCTGGAAACTGCATTGGTGGATTATGCATACAGCAAAATGCCGGTACAGATGGACCAGATGTCCAGCAGTTCACAATAGTACCCTACACTCCAGATGGCCAAAACGGTGCCTGCCGCTGGTCTGTGCTACCAACCACAGATGGGACTTCAGGTACACGAAGACTTGTCTTCCAGCTCCAACAAGACAGAAGAATGTCCATGAATGCAAATGGTCAAAGAGAGGTGTCCAGTCCTATCCTCGCTAGCTCTAAAAACTGCCGGGAGGCACGTTACCCCCGAATTCGACTTGAGAGGAGCACATCTCAGCCCATACAGCCCAGAACAATTCCTTCACGCCCTGGATCCATGCCTGACCTCCATACATCCTTATCTGAAATGGAGACAAAGAATGAAGGGGTTGAAGATGGATCCCGAGGCTTCATGTTTAACATTAGAAAAGAACCGAACCCAAGGCAACCTAAGTTTAAGATCTATTTTAGCCAAGGAGGCGACCGCAGCTCCAACTCAGTGCAGGATATTAGCATTGGAAAGGAACTTCCTTATAACAGCCCACAGGTAATTGACCAAGCATCTAAAATTCAGCATGCTGTGCAGTTTCCAATCATCTTTATTTATTCACCCAAGTAATAATACAGTTATTTGCTTTTGGAATGGCATTTTTGACTTTAAGACTTGATGGCTAATTCATACTTTTTATTGTATATTTTTTTTCTTGTGAGTCTGGCAGGTTCTAAATGTGACATATGGCTACGTGTAATGTTGGGGCACTGATTGTTATTCTTTTATAGTCAATAATTTGCCAGGTTAATAGGTAGTAAGTGGATGGCAAATTAGAATAGCAGACAAGATGAGGTTGCGAGTTTGGGACAGAGGAGAGGGGGGCTGTATTGGAAGGACCTGGCCACATTCTGGGAAGTGAGAATCCAAAGAAAATGGAAGCTAGAAGCAAGGCTTAACCACATGGTCTTTAGTTTCCCAACCACAGTCATGCAGATGTTTGGTAACTTTTACTGAAAAAGGGGAAAAAAGTGTTGGACTGTTTTTAGATTTATCCGCCTGTCCCTGAGTGAGCTCCCCTGCTTGACTTTTGGTCTCTTTAAGAGGGGGCTGTGCTATCTTTAGACCTGCATCAAATGCTGTTGTTGGTTTAAGATCTTCTTTGACCAGGGTCGCCGTATGCCTCAGCTGCTCTGTTGGCATTAAGGTCTAGGATACAGTTACGGGTGAAATTACCGTAAAGATGTTTTACAGACTATCTGTGTCAGTGCTATAGGGGGAAAAAAGCAGTTAGTTATATTATATTTGTTCTACTGTAGTATCGATACAGAAGAACAAATATTGATACCTCAGGTGGCTCTTATTATGTTCCAAAGTTCAAACTTCAGTTAGTAACTTTCAGTTGAAGTAGCACCAGGCACTGTTTTTTTTATTGACCTTATTTTTATGATTTTTTGGTGCTGTTCCAGCTCTTCACAGTCAAAACAACCCTGTATGACTGGGTTTTGAAACATCTACATTTCATAATATTTTTCTAGGTTTGTGTGCAAAAAAAAAGGATTCTGTTTTTACAGCTCGTCAGATTTGTGAAAGATCAGGGCAGAACTCTTTAATGTGATGTCACTCTCACCGTGGTGGCTTAAGAAAGTGTTGATGAGTGTTTCCATTACCTGCTGGAAGGACTTTACTGGAAGTGAGATGTCCGAGAAGCTCAGTGAATTCATCAGCTGAAGCAAACACCTTACCTGGTTTCCTGTGCTGAGTTGCTCATTGACTACAGCTGTGTCATCACTCCCATTATCTTGAAGGATTAGTGAATCCAGAATGAGGTGTTTGTACCAACGAGGCTTATGCTGAGTGAATGGTAGCAGCTTCTAGAAAGTACTTGGTCATTCTTCTTTTTCTTCTGTTCCTCCTATGTAGGATCTTGAGTGTAGATACATCCAGACACAAAGTGCATCCAGGCTGCTTTTTATGAAGCAGCTGGGAGGAGATCCACACACTTTGCCAGAGGAAAACCTGTGTTTGTTTAAGAAACACCATGGTATGATGAGACAAGTACTGTGTGCTTTGTTTTGTAGAAGCAGCAAAAGTGCATTTTCATTGAATTATTTGTGAGTAGGACAGAAAGGAAGGGAATAATCCATCACTGTGAAGTAAATCATAAGATTTCTGGCAAATGTTTAGGAGTAGCAGTCTGGACAGAGACTGTAACTTCATCACCTGCTGCTGATGGCTGTGGAATAATTTGTAATACGTCTGCTTACTGCTAGTCTGTTTAAACACTTATGACACACTTTCAGAAAAAAGGGCTGTCAGTGAAGTGGTGCTCTCAAAGGTACATCAATTGCAGTTATATTTTTTAAGTTGATATGACTTTGTAATTATTTTTTAATTATAGTATGGTATGGAATGGTGTGCTCCATTTCCTGAGAAAGTGAACACAGTTTACTTAAAAAAAGGTACACTGTTGAGCCTTAATAACTTTGTTATACCTTTGGAAGTACTATAGTACATTGTTTGTTCTTGTCTATACTTTGGTACTGTAAAAAACCTATATAGAACTCACTCTTTGACAATGTACTAGTACCGTTAGGGCTGTGTAATGGCATAAATCTGATGATAGTTATCATGATACAGGGGTTTAAAATTCAAAATACTGAGATATATATTACTACAGTATTGTAAGCAAGGTGGTGCACTGTGATAATTTTTTTTTTTCATCTAATATTAGGAAAACTGTCAATATAATGAATACACCAACAAATTCATACAATCTGAGTAAATTTGTTTACTTTTTTACTGTTCTAATTTGCAGCCCCTGTAATATCCAACATATTACTACTCCATTACGGAGACCTTCATTCTCTACAACACTTAGAAGATGCGTACCTTTGCAAATTAAATAAAGTATTGACTGAGTTAGTTTGGTTGTATAAGTTGAGGGTGGTGGTAACTTCAAGTGTTCAACAGCTTGCTAAGCACTCTAGCTGAGTGGGTGCTTAGATTCGTTGTATTTCCAATTATTTGATTTTGGCACATTTTGCAAACCGCATGATGTTGTGTCTAATTAGTGTCTTCTTTGCTGTGGAAGCCGAAATATGCCGAAATATGTTTAGTAACATTACTAAGCCTAAATCTTTGCTGCCACAGCAAAAATATGAAAACCCTTTCTCCCCCATCGACAAAACAATGAACTTGCCACCAAAATCCCCCCATCTCATGCCCCAGTCGATAAAATGAAGTTGGTCACCCATTGCCGCACCAGTTTTGGATTGTTAAAGTAAAGTGGTCCATTATGATTCTGCCACTGGTAGTAACATTACTAGACTGTTAGGTTCGCTAATGCTATGTTTGTGATGCGCTCACATGCTACTTCCTGTGCCAGGTTATGTTGTTTTGTTGCCTTGAAAGAGTCTGGCTGAAGACTAGCGGTCAAGGGATTAAGAACAACTCAGAATAAACCACTGTTTGCCACAAACCTTTAGCCTGTAAACTATCAACAAAAATTTATATTGTTTTTGAGAATTGATACAGTACAGGAAAAAATATTGTACTCAAGTGTATCAGTATTTTCTTACTCTCCTAAACACAATTCATTGTTTATGTAAAACTGAATTTTGTGTCTCTTTAACATAGTGAAATATTTCAGTGTAAAACCAAGTACTGTGTCCCTCTTGCTCTATTTACCCAGTCTAAATCTGCTATTGTCCGTTTAATTAAGACTTTCAGGTTTTCCCACTTGACTGCTTACTATCAGTCTGTCCTAGCTCAGAAGATATGTGGAGTATGTGTCCCTAGTGACAGACCTCTTTCAGATGTTAGAAAGGAATCATGAGGGTTTTGAAAAAGTCTGCCATTCAGAAAAAATGCGTTTTATATTGGTATGCTCTGCGTTGTATTAATGTTGCAGGTTTCTAATTTTAACCTGCATTCATCTCCTGGGATTTGTAGAGGGAGTTTTATTTAAAGATGCGGGCCCTGCTGGTACGCACTATATTTACCCTGCATGCTATACTAGGCCTAGTTATCTTTGCTGCCAACTCAAAGCTCTTCTGCTCCAAAAAGAAATTAAATGGGGTGTTTTTATTGTTTCTTAACAAGCCAGGAAACGCCAAACAAAAATAAACAAGAGGAATGAAACAGCACTAGCTTTACCGCAAGAATAGTTTGTCTCAACGACTTCTACAAGTGATAGTACAGCTCAGGCAAGTTTCATCTTTATCACCAGCCAGGATTTTCTCTGATACCATTGGAGCACTATAAGACTCCCATAGGTCGATTCCAGTGGACAAATATACTCTTCATATGATACATTTTATCATGAACCAGTGACCACCCAAAAGCAAGTAAAATTTGGTAAAGCTGTCATGTTTTATGTCTTGATAAAGAAATGCTTTATTTGAACAACATGAGGTTTCTCAGTGGGAGGAGGGACAAAATAAATAAGGCGAGAAAACAAAGGGTCATCTGGTCACACCGACAGACTGCTTCTTTCCAGTGCCAACTGATGCTAAACCATGCCCTTACCGGCTACATTGTGTTTGTTTCCTTATTTTATTACTACTTGGTTATTTTAAATTAAGGAGAGATTTGGTGCAGATTTTATTTCTAAAGCACTGTTTACAACTGATTGTGTCCTGAAGCAGCTTTCCAGAATCTAGGTCCGAGCCCCTAGTGAGCAAGCCAAAGGTGACAGAGGCCAGGATAACTCCCTAAAGGTGGAGGAAAAAAGACTCAAAAGAAGAACCCATCCTTGAAATACAGTGCTGTCTGAATTTTTAAGTTGTCCTTTGACCATGAACAAGTGCAGAGAGGAGGTCTTTTCTTTTTATTTCTTTTACTCCCTCCTTCTCCCTTGTTCTCCCTGTTTCTCATCTCCATAAAAGGCCACGAGGCAGCTGAGAGATCAGATATCTGAGAAGGAGATGCAGGAGATATTTCATTTGAATCGATGCACATCCTCTTATCGATACATGGTGCATCTAAAGGCTATATTGTTGAATCCGTAACCTAAAGATGACTGCTATTTCTTGATGTTTCTTCCTCAGTGTTGATGAGAATCCTTGAAAAAATCTCAAAGAAAAAAATAGCATTGCATTCCACCCTTCACAGGTATTGCATTCATTCATGTATACAGAGTGGATGCAAGATCCCCCTGAATAGGAAGTGATGTCCGTTATGAAGGGTCACCAGTCTTATCCCTAAAGGACTGGTGTGGCTGTAGGGTTTCTTTCTGTACAAGCAGAAGCACAGCAGAGACCACCTGTTTAATCGGTTGGTCGCTGTCTTTTAACAACTGATTAGTTATATAAGGGTGTTACAAATGAAAACCTGCAACCACACTGACAATTTGCAGACAAGATGGGTTTCCTCTGTCCTTAATTGGTCCGCTTGATTGATTTTATTGGTTTGGTTGTTAAACATAAAGTCAGGGTCGCCTGTAAACCATCTAAGAGACCATCCTGTTGAACCATTTGGTTGAAATTCTATCTTTTAATGTCTTTTCATGACTTGTGTTTTGATTGACTGTGTCCTACATCTTTATTCACCACATTGGTCCATGGAGAAACGTTGTCTCATCTCACTATGTACGTGTACACAGCTGCTGATGACAATAAAGTAACCTTGGACCTTGAACATTGAGAGCAGTGGTGGCTGAGTATCCAGTGAGTTTCATTTGAATTACACTAAGCAGTGCAAGTGTCACTGTTATTGCTCAGACTTCATTAAGGCAATCTACTGACTAACTGAATAGTTCTGTGTTAATTAATGTGTCTTTTTATTTTGGTGTGCTGATGACCCTAGGTGTTGTAAATAAACCCTTGTGGAAGCAGTGAAGTTCTGTGATTTAAGGCTTACAGAGAGTGGATGAGAGCCTTGTAGATGAAATGGGTGGAGAATGTGTTAGTGATCTCACTACAGACTCACAGCTACACACTGGGTGACTCATTCATACCCTTTCAACAGAAACTGAAGGCTGTTATCTGAAGCCGGACAGTGGCTCTATGTTCTGCTGTTTTGCTCACTAATGCACTAGACTTTGGTGTAAATGTCAGATGGATTGAAAAAAAAGAAAGTGGGCTAAATGTCACAAGTTTCTTGACAAACCCAGTTAGATAAAGGATTAATTAAAAAACAAAAGAAAATAGACCTGGCTCTTGTTGACTTGAACTTAATGGTTAACAGCCTGCTGAATGTACTGTCTAAAGTAAAATGATCTGAATTATGGGTTCTGATTTTTTCATTTGACTTTTGCCTTTTGGATTAATTGTAATTCATGAAGACTGTATGTTGTTTATCTTTTTTAATGCCATTCTAAATATCATGTTTCCACACCTGCAACCTCATGATCCCTCATAAATATACATTAATTATATTTTGACCCTGTGTGTGCTGGCCCTTGTTGTTAAAACCAGTTTGTTCCACACACAGGCACACTTTGGTCATGATCGACCCAAGAATGGGCTTTTCCACCTGGGACAGGTAAACTAATTGGTCTGGGGTAACTTAAGCACTAGCCATCTGGTGATTTCACAATGTTGCTTGCAGGATGCGATGGCAGGCTTCTGACCTACAGTTTCACGCTGTTTCACGCTAAGATTCCCACACAGAAACCCTTCGATTCTGACCCTCAGCAACTTAGCCCGTCTTCCCTTTCTCACTCGGGTGATCGTACAGTGGGTCTCTCTCTCTCCCCCCCTCTCTGCTTAACACACACATTTTCCTGTCGGGGGTCACGCAGGTGTTTAATTCCTCTCATGTCTGTGGTTTTCCCTTCTGAGTCCCGCTGGAGTTCAAATGCTATCCTCCCATAATGTGCTCCAAGATACTAACACCATGTCTCTCTCTTTTTCTCTCTGTCTCTCTGTCTCTCTCTCTCTGTGTTCCTCTCTCTCTTTCTGTCTCTCTCTCTCTCTGTCTCTGTCTCTTTCTCTCTCTTGCTCACTCTCTCTCTCACTCCGCTTTCTTATTTCTTGCTTTGTTTTCTTTCTTTCCTGCTCTTTTTATCTCTCTGTCCTCTTTCTCTTACTGTCTGACTTCCCTTTTGTTGTACTCTTTCTTTCGTGTTCTTTCTTTTTTGCTTGCTCTCACTCCTTTTATTTCTCACCTTCTTTCTTGATTCTTTTTTACTCCTGTTTTCTTTCTCTCTTGCTCTTTTTTTCTTACTTGCTCTTTTGTCTCTTCCCTCTCTTTCTCTGTGTACATTTTTCTTTAACTGTTTCTTGTTTTCATTTTGCTCTCTCTCTCTCTCTCTCTCTCTCTCTCTCTCTCTCTCTCACTCTCACTCCCTGTCTCTCTGTCTCTCTCTCTTTCTGTCTCTCTCTCGGTCTCTCTCTCTTGGTCTCTCTCTCTCTATCTCTCCCTTCCTCTCTCTCTCTCTCTTACATGTATGCAGACAAGAGATGACTTCCTGGGACAGGTGGATGTTCCTCTTAATCATCTGCCAGTAAGTATGCTGTGTCTATTTGGACGTGTTGTTCAGAGATTTATTTGTGTGTGTGTGTGTGTGTGTGTGTGTGTGTGTGTGTGTGTGTGTGTGTGTGTG
>JBBPCZ010000023.1:15303739-15316434 GCA_037974445.1 Brycinus macrolepidotus
ACAGAAAGTAAGAAAGAAAAGTAAAAAACAATCAGTTTGCTGTATGGAGCTGTCTCCCTAAGAACTCTCTTACAAAGCACTGGGTCAGTACCGAGGCTCAGGGGAAAAGTTAAGACACATATATATATATATATATATATATATATATATGTTGTTTCAATATGTTAAACTCAGAAAACTGAGAAACTATGATATGACAGTGAATACAATGTGTGGGTTACGTACTCTGGGTATGTCTATATGTACAAAATCATTGCTCTGGCCTGTCTGACTATATTGACAGCATAATTGGCTTGTTCTGTAGTTACTTTTGTCAGTTGGCACGTCATGGCAACATGAAATCAAACACAAAATGTGCATTTTACTCAGAAGGGCCAATATTAAGCTTGCAGCACTTTTGAATAAACTGTAGGAGGCATTATTTCTACATAAAGGCATGTCACACCTTCAGGAAGGAAAGTAACCAACCACCTAACTTAAGCCCCACCCACTAATTATCCTTGATTTCCAGGGGACTGCTACAATTGATATTATTCCATGATTAAGGCTCACCCTATGATCATGGAAAACAAACATGCATGCTGTTATTTTCTAAGTGCTCTCTGAAAGCGCTCTGTGTAAAGTAATTTGGTCAACTGGCTGCCGCATGGAATGAAACATGATTGCACAATTATTTTCCTGTATTGTTATGTTTATGCTGGGTCTAATTTCCATGTGACTACCAGCTGTGCAAATGTCATCTTGGGAAAGATGGAGCATATTCAGTTTTGCTCTAGCCAAAACAGAATAGTTAATACAATACTCATCCTTGCATTGAGGCATCACAATGTTACGATGCGTCGTCACACCCCTAATTTAGGAGCCAGTTCCCAAAGAGGAAATAAATCAAGTACTGTATGGCAACAGCTAATGCCAGCTAATGAGTTTACAACTATATACTTTATCTGGTAAAGCATAGTCAAATAAAAGTTAACATTTTCTAAGATACTGTTGAAAAAAGAGACGATGGCCTCAGTAAATTACCTGTATATCCTTTTATTCTGATTAATAGTTTTTAATTTTCATTACCATCCCGTAAACATTTCAGCCCTGTTCTTTTAAATTCCACCGCAAAGTACTTCAAAATGTGTAATCTGAGCAATGAATTCCTGCAAAGCAAAGGTGAGTCACTGTTGCCAAGAAGCATCGTGGTTATTTTACAGTAACTTTCACAGTACTTCATAGCAATACACTATGTACGTTCACATAAATGTTTCTAAGAACACCTGGTCAAAATTAGTAGATGCAAACAGTTTTCTTCAGTCTCCTTTTAATTTGGTGTTTTGTGTTTTTACCTTGCCATGCTCTCTCTTCATATGTGATATAAAAACTTCTCTCTGGGTGAAGAGACGGTCACATTCCTTGCAGGTCCAGCCAGGGCATGAGGGAGATGTGGATGATGGCGTGTTTTTTTTGATGAGGTCTGTGGCATTACTGGTTTTCTTGATGGCTATGGGCTTTTTTTTGTCCCCCTTCTCCAGGCCATTAAGGGAACCCCCATCTTTGCTGTTGGGGCTGGGGGTCATGGAGTTAATAGGCTTGCTGCTGAGAGGCAGATTGATGCCAAGGTTAGGAGGACCCTCAATGGTCTTTAGGGTGCCATGTGCGGACTAGAGAACAAGAATGCAAAAAATCTTTGGTTAAATGTGCTGTAAAATGTCAGAAGATGAATAGTGTTGTACTTACTCAATAGCTAATCTAGCAAATTTGATAAGATGCCTAACACCTACAAACAATACATAACTGAATTTGGCATGCATTTAAAACATTAAACAAAAGGATATGATAGTAATTGCTATAACAGGTTATGCTGAGCTAACAAAGTCTGTATGTGCTGACTCTACTCCATTTGATTGAATGGAAGAGTGTGGCATGTTTAAATTAAGCTCATGAAATAATTTATTTTTGAGCCTGCACTGGTTTTGTGGAAGAAGACTCCAGCAATATTAGCAGGAATACAGTGGTATTCTGAAAACTTCTACTGGTCTATCAGTACTTCCATGTCATTAGAACTCAATCCGATACCTTAATATGCTCCAACATGAGCTGCTTTTGAGCATAGTGCATGGAGCAGTCTGGACATTTGAAGACAGACACTTTCTGATTGGAAATGTGCTGATCAAAGTGGGTGTAGAGCAAGGTCTGCTGGGTAAAGACGGTGTCACACATGGAGCATTTGTAGATCAACCTGCAAAAACCCCAAAAAAAGCAATATTACTTAGATTAGCTAAACAGCTAAAAACTCTCCTAAATTATTATTACACTCTTTGAACACCTTGAGCTCTTTGTCATGTTCCTCAAACCTTTCCTGAACAATATTTGTAGTGTGGCAGGACACATGAAAGAGGCTACTATCAACAGGGAACACCATGAAAGGGTGTATTTGGTCTGCAGCAAAGTTTAGGAAGGTGGTTCATGTCAAAGTAACATCCACATGAATGCAGGGCTCAAGGTTTCCCAGCATATCATTGCCCAGAGCATCACACTGCCTCTGCCAGCTTGCCTGGTTACCATCGTGGATCCAGGTGCCATCTCTTCCCCAGATAAGAAACACACACACACACAGGGCCATCAACATGATCTAAAAGAAAATGTGATTCACCAGGCCCTCTTTGGTTGCTCCATGGTCCAGATCTGATGGACATGTGCCCATTGTAGCTGCTTTCAGGAGTGAACAAGGCTCAGTATGGGCATTCTGACCAGTCTGCAGGTACTCAGTTTCAGAAGAAGCAAGCTTTGATGCACTGTGTCCACACCTTTCTGTTGATGCCAGCATGATGTTTTCAGCATTTTGTACAACAGTAGCTCTTCTGTGGGAGGAGACCAGACAGGCTAGTCTTCACTCCCCATGTGCATCAATTAACCTTGGGTACCCACAAGCCTAAGGCCAGTTCAACCCTAGGTCTAACCCTAGAACAAATACACACACACACATATATATATATATATATATATATATATGTAGTGGAGAAGTGATGCTTATTTAAATACACACACATGTTCGAATGACGGCTGTTATTGTAGCTTTGTTGTAAGTAAAGTCAGGGCGGTTTCCAAGCTTGGGTCACTTCAGGATTCAAACCTTGATGTGGTTTGGATCCACGTTCAGCTTGAACAAACGGTTGTCAGGTTGTATTCAGTCTGAGCCACAATTTCAGGCCCAATTAAAGCTCTAATTCCTGCTATTCAACAAATAATAAATAAGACTATACAACAAAGAGGAAATGTAACCTAGATTAGGGCAAATATACTGGGCTCTAATGATCCAAAGGTCAGATAACACATATTAATGTGGCTGATTTGCAATAATATGCCACTAATGATAAAACAGGAGACTCAAAAAGAAAAGGTTAAACAAACTCATCACTAACATTATAAATACATTCTGCATCCTTTTTGTGTACATACAGTACAGCATGGAAAAGGCAATTTGTTGAACAAATAAAGTCGAACCAGTCTGGATCTGTTTCTCCATCAAGGTGTAGCAAACATAGTGCATCCATTAATAAGGGATATTCCCTCACTTTAATGTAACTCAAACATTAAAAGATGTTCATTCTCACACGTCAGTGCTGAGTGTCGACAAATGTCTTTAATACTGTTCATGGTGTATGGCATAATTATTTTTCAGGTCATAGTAACAGGTATGACGGGAAGGACAAAGAAGCCACCTGCTCCTTTCATTAGAAAGTGCTGATGAACAGGATGAGATTCAGAGGGTTGAGGTAAAGTAACACTGAGAGCCTGGCTGCAAAGCCAGTGTGGATAATGCCTTTCTAGACTGTTAGGAAAATGTCAGGGGTGAACTGGTTGTAAAGAAAGCGAATTTACTCACTTATCGAACTGTCACATATAAAATAGAATCTATATCAATTCTGAAATTAGCAGTCATACAGGACATGGTTCTTCATTCTTTAATTACACTAAATGATTGTAGAAAACAGGCAGAGTAAAATGATGGACTGTACATGCAGGGCTGGCTGTTGATACTGTCAGCTGTTATAAATACTGTCAGTAGTTCTAAATTATTCTTGTAAAGCATGTGAATTAAAGAGTTAACTGCAGATACAGGCTACAGTCTCAGTCACAGTCTCAGTCTCTCTCCCTCTCTCTCTCGCAAATGACTGCAATTTTAGTGAAATTATTTTCTATAACTTAACCTCCATGCCTTTTTTGGCAAGGCAGGCAGTTAAGAAGCTCTCCATGATAGGATAAATATCCCAAACCTAGAACTTGCTAAAACATTTGAATAATATAAGATAGAAATAAAATGTAGCTATAACAATTTGAAAATTGCACCTACTTTGCATATAATTTGCTTTTTATTAGTTCTAATCTTCAATTTCACTATATGAACAGGACAACAATAGTAAAAATGAGACGCAACAAAATGTCTATAATTTGAAGCAATTTTCGAAACCAATTATGCAAGAGATCAAGAGATTTTAATTTGACAACAATGCCATAAAGTGGTATTAACATCAAAAACAAAACAATTCAAATCTTATTTATGAAGCAGCCATGGTAAAGGGTACAAAAAGTCAGGAAGTCCAGCCAGAACTCATCATGCCACATGCACTGTCAATGCTGTGAGACAATTGTCTACAGAGGTATTTACAAACATAACTTCACTCATTCTGTAGGTTTATTTTTATCGTTTTATGATCACTTATTGCCTTTATAAATGCTTTACCTGTAATTAATGGTGATTTTCCCCCTCTTAGTAATTTCACATTTCTTGTTATGAGCTTTTGCTAAAATATGCATGATAGAAATTTATTTCCCATATTGCTCAGCTCCATTTATATGTGAGACTTACTTGGGCTCTCCAATTTTCACTCCTGGGTGCTGAGTATAGGCATGGGAATGTGTGCCTGGGGCTGACTTGAAAGCCATGGGGCAAATGGGGCATTTGTAGAAGATCTCACAGTGGGCACTCTGGATGTGTGACTTAAGGGCAGCAACATCAGCAAAGATCACACTACAGTGGACACATCTGAGGATGAACAGAACAAAAGAACACATTTTTATCATGACAAGGAAAGGCAACCCCAGTTTTCCTGAATAACAGATGCAGTCCCTGGGGAATTGTTAAGAAGGCTAGCTAGCATTGGAGAATCAGGATTTAAGATCATAAACAATTCATGTACCTATCAGTGTAGAGCTTCTGATAAATCTGAGATAGCCCTCCAAAGGAGATGCACCCTTCCTTTCTTTTTCAGTTTTTTTTTTCTTTGTGACATTTGTGACATCGAGCATGTAGAAACTGACTCTTTTCAGCAGAGGAAACCAATCATGAAAATACGGAGAACATATATTATTTATTACTAAAGTAAACAGTAACTTTGGCAATTTTGACAGTTACTTTTTACTATATAGGTGCTTTAGCTTTTATATATTTACATTTCTATATCCTTTTTCAAAAATAAGCCAGACTCAACTGACTGCAACTGTCTGTATAAAATGTCATACTTTCATATGCACTTGCACGGTCCAAGCTTGAGAATCTAAACCTGGGTTAACAGAGAGAGTGTTATCCACCTTCAAAAAATAGACAACCGTGGCTGCATGGTTGGTTTTGTAAAGCTGAAACTTTGTCAGGAGCCCTGCCTATGTTGAACATACTCGGAAGAAACACAAAACCAAAATCTTATGGACTTTGAAACATATTCTTAAGCTAGTGCAAACAGATGGAGTCCAAAAACTGAGGGTAAAATCCAAATATTATTGATCTAAGATGCCAGTAGAAATAGAAATCAATAGGTGCTGATACCTAGACATAAAGATAGACAATACGTAGATTAGACGTTTTTGCATAGTGTTAAAATATTCGACTATATTAGACCAGTTTGTCCAGGTTTTGGCAGACACTGCAAACGAATGGTACTGTTAAAACTCCTACGCCCATGAAACTCTGGCATGCATGCTTTAATAATGGGGAGTCAGTTGTCAGTTATGGACACTGACTATCCTTGGCTGGCCTGATGAGCCATCTGACAAAAATATCCTGTCCACTCACTGCTTTGTAAAGTACACAACTTTAACAGTGATATCATAAGTAAATGACAGTCTAATTACTGGGGTTACTTCAGTAAATGGAATTCTGAGAACCTGTCAAAGAGCAGTAATTTCATAGCCTGCTGATAGTGCACTCACAACCAATTAAGCACTCACTCAGTACATTTAAGCATTTTTTTTACTGTGAACTGTTAAGAAAACTATGCAAAGAGTGTGATGAAGCATTCCATCATGATATACTGACAGGAAATGAGACAAAGGTGACAAGATGTGATGCAAAGACTGACCGGTAGCCCACTCGCCGTGTGTAGTGCAGGCAGTTTTTGGTGACGTGGGACTGGAAATGGACGGAGCGACAGATGGCTCCACACTCAGGGCAGATGTACGGAGACTTGTGCTGATGGATTCGCTGGTGGGAGGCAAAGCTGCACTGGTTTGGAAGTAGCATTTGGCAGATGGTGCAGGTTTTCTGTAAGAACAGGAGAATGACAGTTTACACAGACGTAGGCACTACAAGAATGTGTAAGCAAGTGATTCACTGACAAGCCACTTCATTAGACACAGCTACCTTGTATCCACACTCTTTTCTCTATTTTATCAGCTTCACTCATCATACAGGTGCATGTTGCAGTTTATGGTTACAGTTTGTAGTCCATCTATTTTTCTGCATCACAAGCCCTTTTTACCTTGTTCATTAATGGTCAGGACCTCTTACAGGACCACCAGTGAGCAGATATTGTTGGGGTGGTGGATCATTCTTAGCACAGCAGTGACTTGCATGATTTTTAGTGTGTGTGTAGGTGTGTGTGTGTTGAACAGAGTTTATCACACACAGCAGTGCTACTGGAGTTTTAAAACATTTCAGTGTTCAACAGAAAATAGTTCACCAAACAAATATATCCAGCCAACAGTGGCCAGTGGCCAGTGGCCAGAAAATGACAACAGAAGATGATTAACACAAACTGTGCAGGATCAGATGGACTATCATCAATATATTTACATCTGCAAGGCGGACCAACAGGTTTGAAATGTCTAAAAGTGGACACCAAATGGGCACAGTGTTCAAAACCCTAGCAGCACTGCAGGACTCTGTCCCATTATGCTCACTGGTGGTCCTATGGAGGTCCTACTCATTGATGAATTGGGAAAAGGGGGCCCCAGAGAAACAGATGAACTAAAGTCTGTTCTGATAAATTACAAACTGTAGCTGTATGGTGGGTTGAACTGATAAAATGGACAAGGGTATATACAAGGTAAGTGTACATAATGAAGTCTCTCCTTGATGTATACTGCCCAGTGTTTACATTTAAATGGTCCCTTTTAAACCAGTTTGAAACAAAAGTAGTGATGAAAGAAGAGTTATTGGGCTATAAATTAGTGATGGCACAAAACAAGTAATTCTTTTGGAAGCAGAAATTTTGAAACAAGCTGTCTGACAAACTGCATTCAACTAACCTCAATCAGAATTATTTTGGCTGTTTCTGAATACAGCAATACTGATTATATGTGTCTTTTTCTTGTGGTTAATTGACAAGCACTGAAATTTTTGCATGAGAATCTGCTGAATGACATGAATCAATAGCAGGGGCGGGAACTGCCACATAGACGAAGATACGATATCACAATATTTTGGCCACGATACAACATTATTTCATTATTTATTAAAAGAAAAATCTTCCCATTTAATTCCTCTTCAAATTCCACTATGATGCATGATAAACCTGAGGTCTCGCATCTTGTGAACTTTGGAATCAATGTTATCAGACTAGACAAAATAAAATAAATAAATAAATGCCAAAATAAAAGAAATTCAATAAATCCTTAAAAAACTGTAGAGTAATATGAAATAAACAAATAAATATCGACAGAGGGAACGATTTCACATTGCACCAAAAAATACTGCGATGTATCCATTTTTAATTTTTTTTTCTCCCAACTTTAATAAACACATTAATATCAGTCCACAAAAGTATGTAATGCCCAAGAGTGAAACTGAATACATTTTGCTTTCAAGCAAGCTGTCAGTTTGCATATCTGTAAGCATTTCTGATATCAGAGCACACTTTCCTCTTTTTTTAACAGCATGTTGGCACTATACAGTCTGCATAATCTAAGTGTTTCAACATTTGACTCTTAATACACACTTACGTCTTTCTTGCTGCACGAACTGCTGTTAGTAATGCCAGATAAGCAGTGAAATAACATCTAAGCAAAAGTGATTTCGGTACATGGACCATATTATTGGCCATGCACTGGTGACCTGACTGATTAAATACAAACTGGCAAACCATTTGATCATAAATAGCCAGAAATCAAGCAATGCTTAATTTTATTGCTTTCACTGTGATTCACGATAATACATTTAAATCAAGAAAACATATGAGTTTTGCATATTTAATACAGATTACGTCTGTCAATATCATTTTTTTTAAAGACAAAATATTAAAAATGGGCTTAAATGAAAAATTAACTAGAGGTGGGGCTCAAATAAATAATAATGCTTATGTCAGCTCTGCTTACACAGGGACTTTTGAAACAGCACAGTCTTTACATTGTATGCCATTTTTACAGTTTTACAGCAAATCCTTCAGTAAAGACTAAGGAATATTAAATGTAAGCTGCCTGCCAAGCTTCAAACTACAAATCAAAATGTATCAGTGACATCCTGCTCATGTGGTTTTACTGATGTGACTTGTGAGTAGTAATAGCACCTTTATGGAGAATCTTCAGTCTGCCCAACATAACTTTTTAATGAGCTGCAGATACCCTGTTCATCATTCAAATTGCTAACTAATTACTAAGTCAATTCAATAATAATTCTTTAATAATTTTCATAATAAACTCAATTATTTTAATAATTGAATAATTGATTTTAACTGAGTAATTATAACAGACCTAATACTGAGAGCCTAGTTAGAGTTGAACATGGCTGTGTAACAGAGTATCCCTTCCAAATTTCTCACCAATGTACAAACCTAAGTGTCTAATTAGGGGCACTGCAGCTGCTGCAATGTGAAACCAATAATAAAAAAGGCAAATGAAACTGAGGAGTAATGAACAATCCACAGAAGACAGAAAACCTACCTGTGCACTTGACTCGGTAGCCTGCTGATAGTGCATTGCAAGAGAAGACTCCTCCTGAAACACTTCGTTACACTCCAAGCACTTGAGATTTGATCGGCAAAGTCTGGAGGCATCTTCGTCCAAGGGCATAGCCGCGACTACAGGGGCTGAAGTGGGTGCAGAAATCACTGTTGTTGTGTCATTCTTTCCCTGACTGCTTCCTGGAGAAGAACCATGACTTGATGTGGAAAAGGAAGCACTAGAGGTAACTGATGGGGCCAGTATCATCTGATCAGCAGGGATTGGTTTCAAAATGAGGTGGGAACACTGCATGACAACCCCTTTGTCCTTGTGGCCCCTGGCATGGGAGAGAAGACTGCATTTATTGTAAAAGACCAGGTTCTTAGCACAGTGGTTGCAAGTGACTTCAATCCGGACACTTCGCCGGTCATAATGCTGAGTTAAGCTCTTCTCTAAAGCAAAGGAGTCACCACATTCTAAACATTTGTACCCCCGGGATGGCAGAGAAATACATGCTGAGGAAGGCGGGCAGAGGTTGGGCACGTACACTGGCACAGGGTTGATGCTGCTCAGGACCTTGTTGAAGGCCTCAACAACTGAACTCTGGGAGCTAGCCAAGACCTGCACCCGGGACACTTTCTTAGGAGGTTGGCTGGCCATCATGGCTTGTTTAATAGGTTGCTGAGGTTTGGATAGGACTTGATGGAGCTCAGAGGCCGATGTGGTCTGGGGAAGGAGGTTCAAGTTGGTGAGGTGGAGAGTCTTTGGCACAAGTTTAGTGTTGGTTAGGCTAGAAGCAGGCACCACAACAGTTTGTTGCTGAATAGCATTGGCAGCTTTGAGGATGGCACTGCTGGCGCTCTGAACGGATGCAGCAGGAATGACCGTAGCTTTTACTGTTGTATTATTGGCCAGTTTCAAGTTAATTACCTGAGAACCGGCTGTCTTTACTGCTGAGACTGGCAAGAAGGCAGTGGCGACAGGTTTGATGGTCATTTGTTTTGTAACTTCAATGGCCGAGCCTGAAGAAGTCGCCACCACTGCAGTAGGCAGTGTTGTTCGACCAGAAGATGAAAAAGCTGATGATGATGTCGGGGAGGACAAGAGGGAAGATACCACAATAGATCCCGAGTCAAAACCCTTCTTCAGACCTTCAGGGTCAAACTCTGGCAGCACTCTGGTGACAGTCCTTTTGATCTGGCCAGAAGACGTTTTAATAGTTTTAATGCGAACTTTGGGAATGACAGGGGTGGAACCAGCAGAAGATGAGGGAGATCCTTTACTGCTGTTCTCACTGGTAACACTGCAAGGGCTTTCAGGTTGCTTGGAGAGCATTTTCTTGGCAAGTTCCATAGCTGACTCCTGCTCTGGAGGCTTCTCTGTCACCTTTGGGCTCTCCTTGGCTTCTCTGGGTGAATCCTGTTTGGTGGCGACAGGTTCACTAGCTGTTGAGTCTGTGATGGCCTTCCTTGCACTAAGAGCTGCAATTGCAGCAATGCAAGATGAGAGCTTGGCTGATGACTTGGCCTTGGCTTGAGAGAGGTTTGTCATACTCAGCCCCACAACTGGTTCCCTTATTTCTTTTCCATCTTGAGCTCTGAGCTTGACCTCCTTGGGCTGCTCCTCTGTTTTTCTTGATTTTGGAGGATCATTTAAGCTACCTGAAGTGCCATTAGTGTTGGTATTTTCAGTTTTTGAATAACTGTAGTTGCCATTAGTTCCTGGCTTAGATGGGCTATCACAAGAAACATTCTTTGAAGATTGTGAAGAAACAACTTCTCGCTTAGAGGAAACTCCTGTTAGAGGATTTGGTCTGAAACAAGGTAAACTTCTTTGCCTGTCTATAGGGTCATCCACTTCAATCTTGTCATCATCATCAAACTCATCAGCACTGGAAATCGGACTAAACTGGTTAAATGTGGAGCCACTCACTTCTGTTCTTTGATTCCCACTTTTTTGAAGCTTGTTACTTCCTTTGCTGATCCTGTTGTTAGGTGACAAAGCCAAGAACCCATTGTGAATCCCATTTCCAACAGAGGGATGGATATCCTTGTCCGACAGGGGCTGGTCATTAGTGTCAATGTTACGGACATTCTTGACAATTACACTAACTCCAACATCTGGAGCTGAGGGGACATGGGAGTCATCGTCATGGTGGACATTATGCTTCAGCTGCCCCTCATGATCTTCATGGCCAGATTCAATGGCTGCCTTGGGATCGACCATGTCAGGAATATCAAAGGCTGCAAGTAGATCGTCAAAGTCTGGAGTTTTCATGTCGCCCATGGTCTTATTAAAAGGAGCTAAAACCCTTTGAAAGAAACAAAAAGCATATGAAATAGAGTGTCACTTTTTGACCATATGGATTCAGCATGTGATTTTAGTAAATGGCATTCAAATAATAAAAAAACACAATATCAGTGTAGTCACAGATTTAAGGATCACTTTAGAGTTTTAACTGAACACTTCTTCTAAAGATCTTGCTAGCTAGTTAAATCCTGATTCAGACAACTCATCTGATTTGTATTCTTTTCCCATCTGTGAGAAAAGGATTAAAGTGGCAAAGAACAACTAAGCTATTATGTGGAGTACTTGAATGAGTACTCTACATTCTATGTGTGAATGATAGCTTCCTCTAGATCTCCTTGCTAAACTTGCCATTAAGTTTGATGTTCACAAAACATACACTGGTTTAAAAAAATAAACACTACAGGCCAGTAGCTTGGGCCCACCCATGGATTAAGCCCACCTAGGCTCAAACAAAGGCTAAAGCTACTGGTTCTGAAGAAGACAAATCATGTCTGTCTTTAGTGCACTGACATTCACTTTATGCCGGATCATGAAAAAGGAAAAGTATCACTCAGATCTTCAGTATCACACAGTTTCGTCTGGTTTACGTATCATTGGACAAAATTTCATTCTTCAACAGGATAATCATCCCAAGTATTCTTCAAAACTAAATTCAGTCCAATGAAAAGCAAAAAGTTCAGAGAATTCTGGCCTCCCCAGTCTCAAGATCTTTCTTCCACTGAGCTGCATGGGACGAGTTGGGCCGACAGGTTCAAAATGAACATCGAGCTAATGAAAGAACTGTTTTCATGCTTGAAAAGTTGCTGGGAGGGTTTGGACACAAGTTATTGTCAAAAATTGATAGAAAGGATGCTCAGAAACTGTGTTGCTGTGATAAAGGCAAGGGGCGGTTCCCCTTAAATCCACTAAATTACACTTACGAAGCCAGTCAGTTATGTTTGTTTTAAGTATTTCTAGTGTTTTCTTGTTATAAAATTTTGAAAGAGCAGTGTATCATTTTTTAAAATCCATGGGTGGGTACAAACTTCCGGCCTGTAGTGAGTATAAATATATATATATATATATATACACACATATATACACACATATATATATATATATATATGTGTGTGTGTGTGTGTGTGTGTGTGTGTGTATGTATATATATATTATATATATACACAAAAACACACACTTCTTGTATTTATTTATTTCTGGATTTTGCCCTAACATGAATGTACTTGCCCTAAGAGGAATGTAAGTGT
>JBBPCZ010000023.1:15325255-15340858 GCA_037974445.1 Brycinus macrolepidotus
TAGAACTCTCCTCTGGTTCTCACACTGTCCTGATTGGTACTTAGAACTCTCCTCTGGTTCTCACACTGTCCTGATTGACACTTTGAACTCTCCTCTGGTTCTCACATTGTCCTGATTGGCACTTAGAACTCTCCTCTGGTTCTCACACTGTCCTGATTGGTACTTAGAACTCTCCTCTGGTTCTCACACTGTCCTGATTGGCACCTAGAACTCTCCTCTGGTTCTCACATTGTCCTGATTGGCACTTAGAACTCTTGAGTGTTTCCTTGTATTGTAAGTGACTTTGGACAAAAGTGTCTGCCTAATGTAATGTAATGTAATGTAATGTAATGTAATGTAATGTGTGCTATTGATCCCCTCCAGCAATGGGTGCACTCAAAAATAGCTGATCTGAAGAGGTGCCTGGATACTCAGGGACATTTTGTCAGACTTTACAACCAACACCTCACAGTTGACCACACTCACACAGACAAACACACACATCCAAACACCATTGACTGATAGGTGGAAGTTTCTCTAGTGTGCAATATTTCTCTTGTGTGCGGTATTGTCTGGTGCAACATGTGCAATTTTTGGGGTGAAATATTAGTGTGTGCAATGTGCAACTTTTCTGGTGCATTATTACTGTTCTTGTCAATGTCTGCTGTTACCAAACAACTGAGGACACTCCAGTGCACACACAATACACACAACTGTCTATATTTATATGTTTTGTATTATTTGTATAGTGTACTTTTTATACTATATTGTTGTATTGTATAGCTTTTATTCCATTGTTTTTGGTGCCTTTACTTTTGTACTGTCCACTTTCTGCCGTGACAATGTAAATTTCCCACTTGTGAGACAAATAAAGGTTTATCTTATCTTATCTTATCTTATCTTATCTTATCTTATCTTATCGTATCTTATCTTATCTTATCTTATCTTATCTTTTATGTCTAATATAGCACTAAAACCTGAAAACAACCCTTCATGAAGACAGCAGACAATAGCCTTTTTGTGACATATCTTCGCCCTGTCCTGAAAAGACAGTGCCTTAAAGGAATCCCCAACCTTAACGTACCAAAGGTCACTCTTTTGCGTGTGTGTCTTTGACTTTATCATTAAGTGACACACTGATGGGATCACCCACGGACAAAGCAGTGGTCTGTGGTGAGGGGGTTTCAGGAGTGAATGAACACCTAATTTACTCTGGTTCATGAGCTGGTTTGTTTTTCCATAGGATCCAATCATTGACAGCATTGACAGCTCATGTGGACCATGCCGCCTTCCTCAAGAGAACAATATGAGCAGTTGTGTGACTTATCCAGGTGTATAATAAGGTCTTTCATCAGCAATGAAAGCGAGTATGAGCAACAGTGTTTGCCCTCCCCAAGTCATTTCATTTCTTCATCTGTCATAGACTGGTGTTTCCACTGCTGGCCTTCGGTGGCTAAAAGGGTGGGAGATTCCTAGCAACACAAACAAAATTAATATTACTGATGTCAGGGAGATCAACAAAGCCCTGGGTAATGGAAAAACATACCAACAGTATTAACATACGATTTGGACAAGTTTCTCACGAGATTTGTGTTTCATCTGTCACAGCATCACACATTCAGTCCTGTAAATAACAACAAAAGCATGAACAAACAATAATAGGAAACAACTGAGAACAAATGTGTTGAATTTAGTATGTTAGCATAGGCTGGCCTCGTTTTTTTATTACTTTTTTATGTGGATTTTCCACCTAACATTGAATTATTAATCTAAAATGTACTAATAGCAGTAATTTTCTTTTACTTTGTGATTTGATTTGATTCATTGTGTGTGTATCATTGTATGAGAACTCAAAGTCATGAACTTGCTCAAAAAACAAATGCTTTTAATGACTGTTCTTGGCCTTTTACGGTGTCCATCAACTGATAAAAGGATGCATGGTTAGACAAAAGTCGAAGTGTCGAAAAAAGCTATTAATATAAATGATATTTTTGAGTGCAAAAAATGTGAAATGACATTTTGCTGGCACACCACACAATAGGTCCAGAACGCAATTATTATTCCTTTTTCCACCCGTTTTTGAGACGGCTCCCGCCCTCTTGCAATGTGATTGGATATCTTGCTTGCCAGTCTGATCTATTAGCCAATCAGCGCAGGAGTTGTAACTGCGTTAGCCAATCAGAACGCAGGAACACGAATACAGGTATGGAAAAAATACATGTTGGTCTGAATCATTTCTGCGAAGGGAGGGGCGGCTGTGACTTACGCCAACGTCGTTGTCGATCACTTTTTTAATCAATCCGACTTTTCTCACGTCATTCAGGGCTTTCAGTCAATTCGTCACGGGCTCGTATAAATGAGCTGATGATACTCGTTCACAGGTAGTTCACACGTTTTTGATTTTTTTTCCCAGCCACCACAAGGACAGCTTGGAAAAAAACTTTTGCCTCTTCACCTGTCCGACCGTTATTTTCACCTGTCCGACCGTTTTTTCCCGCGCTATGTGCGTTGCTTGGAGACACAGACTCGCCATCCCAGTGTTTGCAATTTTAGTTCTCATAGTTTGTGATGGTCATACAGAAAATGAGGCACAGATCGAAAAATTAGTGTATCCACGAGGAAACCACTGGGCAGTAGGTGAGGAAAATACATTTTTGCCCTTACTTGCAAAGATATTTTGTTTAAGGTTGAAGTTTCTCTGTTTTTGTGTTGTAATTTCCTCTGAGGAGTCTGGGTCTTGTTTCTTGCTCCACAGCATCTTAGTTCCACCTGCAGAATGTAACCGCTGATTATTTAAGGTGAAACTAGAAGTTGAGATAGGAAGTCTCTTATTGCCAGCTTCTTATTCTAATTTGTAGAACCACCTTAATTGGTTGCACAGGTAATTGATGCCCTATTTAAGGTGGAATGGAAAATTCTCATAGAAGGCAAACTTCAACTTAAGTTTGCTTTCTGCAGAGCTGTTTCTCTCTAAACATTGTTTACTTTGAGACCTTTTCTTATGTCTGCTTATATTGTTTTCTTTTTAATTTCTTCTTGTTAATTTAACCTGATTTTTTCCTCTTTCTTGTTGCATAATTGATCTCTTCTATAACCCTAATAAGCTGCTCTACATATGGTTTAATTTGATGTTTATAAACTGTAAAAGGTGCAGTTATAACTACTGTTTCAAGTTTTATAACACAAAGAAGGTGTATTTTGTGTTTAATTCCTTATATTTCATAATCTGATGAAGATGCTCATTATTTTGGTTTTTCATTTTTTTTAACCTGAAGAAGGTATCTGTTACTTAATATTTCATTTGATATGTCTTATGCAACCCAAGGAAGGTATTAATTTGACATGGCTCAGAATGAATGGCATTATCATGGGCATTTCATCCATTGTTGCTTTTAAATTTGAAGCAGTCCTGCTTCTTATAGCAAACAACAGGTCTCTAAATTGTTCTGATTTTCCTGCAGAGACTAAGCTGCTTTTGCCAGTGTGGATGGTTTTTGCTTTAGTGTGAAGAGGGCAGGTGAAGAGCTCTCCAGGCGCTTTATGAGGGTTACGGTGGTGTAAATGCTGCAGATTTGCCTCCATGCACTACCGCTTCAAAGGGCAATTGGCAGATTAACTCCAGCTCCTTTACGCACAATCAGTAACACTCAGTGCACAGCAGCTTCATGAAGTAGCAGAGCTGCAGACGGTTTTAGTGTTTTTAGATGAGAGGCATTAATGTAATAATGGAGTACTTACTGTCCTTATTCAAGGCCCTTTTGTGTTGATTTTGAAGAGCTAGTCACAGATCTAAAACAACAAGGTGACAGTAGAGACCTGAAAACTCTGAAAGAAGTGTTCGCTCACCTTTAAAATTTCACATACTTTCTTAATTTAAGATGAATCTAAAGTCTCTTCTTGCTCACAATGTGGTATGATACTTGTACTTGGCATGTGAAGCTTCCAAAAGATCTCAATCCCTTTATAATCAGTTGCTAAGAAGGATATATAAAAAAATATATAGTGATGAAATATTTGTATACAGATATATGGTTGATGATTATTTGTCATTTGTCCTAAGACAATGTGTTTTCACATATTGACATTAATAGTAGATGATACACTACAGATTTATAACAACTGCATGCTAAAAAAAATCTTACAACTCATAACAATATGAAGAAAAAGTGAATATTTATGTTTGAAATTGACTATTGTGACTTGATTGACCAGCACTCGTGTTCTTAAATTAGGGTGGAGAGCAACAAGACTGAGGAAAGCTGGAGGATGTTAAAGAAATGCTGTTTGGTGTTGGATCTGAATCTTCAGTAGATGTGATTTATGAATTATGTTGATTTCTGGTCATTGTATATTTTATTGGCCGTTTGGTGATTTGACTGGAAGTGGAAACTTTCAGATGAATTCAAAGTTGAACTACCTGTCTGATTTTTAGCAATCATTGTGGATGTGCATTTAGATTTTTATAGAGATATAGAAATGAAGAATTAGAATACACTGAATGCATGAATGTAGGTGAATTTTATTGTTAAGAACGTACATAGATTAGCCATAACATTATTACTACCAGTCTAATATTGTGTACGTAACCCTCATGCCACCCAGGCAGCTCTGACTGTGGTGTACAATATGTTTTGACACCCTTCTGTCAGACCCAGCTTTTTGTCCTACAGTAGCTCTTCTGTGGGATTGGACCACATCAGGGAGCCTAGGGCACCCATGACCCTGTCACCAGTTCACCAGTTGTCCTTCCTTGGACCACGTTTGGTAGGTACTGACCACTGCGTACTTGGAGCACCTGACAAGACCTGCTGTTTTGGAGATGTTCTGGCTCAGTCATCTGTCCATCAGAGTTTGCCCATTTTTCACATCAGCTTCAAGAACTGGCTGTTCACTTGCTATGTAATATCTCCCACCCTTTGACAGGTGCCGTTGTAACGAGTCAGTGGTTTTAAAGTTGTGGCTGACTGGTGTAAAAGAGAACTTTCTGAAGCTGTGTGCATTTTCTCCAGGCAGAGCTGTTGTCCTGTATGAGATTGTCCAGCATTTTGGCCACTCTGTATGGTTGCAGAAAGCAGCAGGCTGCATTAGAGCTGCTGTGCATTGAAACTTGAGACATGTTCCGATCTCCCAGTGTGATTAGTTACATTTTGTTCATTTCATAAACAGTTTAGCATACAATAAAAGTGGTGGCAGGCTGCTTTATTTCTAGAAATGTGCGATATTTCCTAAAAGGTTTTTAGAGGTTTATCCGTAGAATGGACAGTGCCCATATAAGTATGATTCAGGAAAGGAATAGTCCTGAGAGGAATCATTTTAAGTTGAAGGAATCTCTGTCTGCCTTAGTATTTGGCTGACCACCAAGAAAGTAATTTCCCTGTGCTTAGAGAAGAACAGAAAACACGTTGACTTGGTGACACTTTAATAAAAGCCAAAGGGCAAGTGCTGAAAAAAACACTTAAAAAATTTTGTCTGTGTAATTATACATTACATGATATTAAGCTACAAAAACAGTAAACAAATATTTCTTTATTAAATTACTCGTTTTAGTTTATCAGGAACATACATGTAAGGTTGCCTGGGCTGTATTGTTTTCAAGAACTTATCTGTAATGTAGTCTGCTCTATCATTGCCAAAGAAACCATCATCTCTCATCTATCTATTTCAGGTGATGGCAAAAGCTTGCATTGACTCTAAGATGTGTTGACAGTAGACTAGATGAGTGCGTTTGTGTTTTGACATCATCTTCATCTTAGAGAACGCACCAGCTCTGAGTCATATCTGTCCCCTAACAACTTTTGCTCATTTTCCACAGGTCACCTGATGGGGAAGAAGAGTATAGAGGATCTGCTGGGCTCGGAAGAACGAGACGTCGGGGGTGAGCGGTATTTAACTGCAGCAGAGGCTGAGGAACACACACAGCCGTCTGGGTTTCTGCAGGCGCTCATCAATGCTGTAGTTGGACCAGAGAGCAAGAGAGAAAGAAAGAGAGACACCAGACTGAGACAGCAGCGGGCTCTGGAGCAACGGAAACTGTTGAAAGAGCAGACAGAGCGAGAACGAGAAAAGGTAAACAGAAAAGTAGGGCTTCTGTTTCTGTGTTTTTCTAAGTAAAATCTCTGTCAAGAGGTATCTTCCAGTAGGGGTAGTAAAATGGTTGTGCATTAGGGTTGTTACGATTAATCAATTAAGTTTGATTACTCGATTTTACCATCAATTAAATGATCAAATTAAAAAATTTACCTTCTCGGGGAGCCTGCATTATTTATTGGTAATTTGCTTGATAACAATGCTCATTTTAACATTTCTTAATACTCAGAGCCGAATGGGTCACACCCATTCCGATGCTTTGTTGCCCCTTGTAATGATATCAGATGGTCATTTTGCCAACCCCTAACTGGTTTTTAGTTTCACTGCATCTAACAACTAATTTGGTTGTGGGTTAATCTGATGATTATTTTGTCAATTATAATCAAATAGTTAGGAAAAAATACATTTCCATCGTTTTATTCAAAAAACAAAATGGTATCCCAAACTGATAATGTTTACTCAAACAACAGGCCTAAATGTATGCTATACAATATGTGTGAAAGATATGTGCTTTTTTTTTTTAAATAAAGTGCATGAAAAACAAGCATTGTTGTTGCTTAAATGGACCTGATCTGTTAAAATAATAGTTATAAATATTTTAAAAATTAACAGTTTAGACAGAAACTAAGTGTATTTGCTACATCAAATAACTTTACCAACAGGCCATGGACTATGGTGGGAGATTGTTTGGATTGTAGATTGTTTTTATGGTAGATTTACCCTATAATTAACTATTTAATGTTTTTCTTTCTTCTATATAGGCAACAAAGCTTTTTGCTACTGGCTTTAAACCTGGGAGATGCCAGCACAAGCTGAAGATGCTGATTTATCAAAGACTCTTTGTAGTTTGCAGCACCTAAAACATAACAGTGCATCACAGCTGTGTCTATTTGAAAAATAAAGTAATATGCATTATAGTCTTTTCATTCTGCACTGCATCTGTTTACAGATAAACACATGTTATATTTTTGTATGTAAATCTGTAACACCTAGCACATGAAATCAGTATCATTATTATTTTGTTTGATAGGCCGCTGCATTAATTTGTCTCTCTTTAAACTATTCATGTGAGTGATGTTTAATGAAACATTCAATAAAGCTTGAACTATTTAAATACATATCAGCATGATTAAAAGAAACTGAATAGGGTCACATGCACATGACAACTGATCAGTATTCCAGCTGATCAGTACCTACTGATCTTACCATCTGTTAAAAATAATATAGAAAAGAAAAAAATACAGCTCAAACCTTATTATATTTAAACTTCTCAGTATTTAGACACTTACATATATTCTAAGGTTTTTAGTAACAAGACACAGCTGTAGGACTGAGATATAAACGCGATGCATTTAAATGTCTAAGTGTTTCCATATAAATAACAGTGCAGCTGTCATGAAAAATGGTAACATTCTTTAAACTTAAATGTATGTTTGTGTAAAGAGATTTTACTTATCCATTAATCATGAAATGTTCACACAATGCAAAGGGGGCAACTTTTTTTTTTAAATAGTGTAAAAGGAAAAACATGGTATTATAGAACTTCAAAAATGTATAAAACAAGTACTTCTGATAATTTATGTAGTTCTGTGAAACCACAAAATTATTCTCTATTAGTGTTTCTTGCTCTCACTCATGACAGTTTTGAAGAAGAATCATTGGCCCCCAGCAGAAGTGCAGCATACATACACTAGATGGCAGTAAACTGTTCCAAAAATGTAATCTTTAAAGATAAGATAACCTTTTATTAGTCCCACTGGTATTAAATTTTCATTGTTACAGCTGCAAAGTGGGCAGTACAAAAGAAAGTACAAAAAAAGTTTTGAATAACTAACCTTTCACTATAGAAAAAAAACATTGGACAGAATGTACAGAAAACAGCTTAACTAAAGGATGCTTGCCAGCACAGCATTTTATTTATCTAAGTAATCTAAGTAATTTTTATTTACTAAGAAAGGTTTTAGTAAATTACAGTCCACATTTCTTAAAACTTAGTAGAATGTCAGCTAGATTAGGTATTATGCTGGCTAGCAGACAAACTGAACAATACATTTCAAGTTATTCAAACGCCATGTTTAAGTCACTTCAGGTCTGCCAGACGTTTTTATAATGAAAGACCCGTTGTCTGAAGCCATGCCAGGCTTTTAGCCAAGGTTTACTTTTCTACAATGCATTGCATGGAGCTAACAACAAGACTAAAATTCTCAGCCAAAGACTCGAGACTCGAGGATCTCAGCTGTGCTGTGTCTAGAGTCATACAATAAATTCATTCTCAATTAACATTTGTTCTTTTTTGGATTAGCTGAAAGCTGTATCTGTCAAGTGGTCACTTATCAGTGATGGGCTGTAATGGGTGTGCCCGTGTCAGCTGGCGGAACACTGTTGATGAATAAAGCCATGTTCTCTCTCTCAGCTGTCCGTCACTACAAAGAGCCCAATTATAGACACCGGGGTTCCGCACAATGAGAAATGTTAATTGGAGTTTCTTTTTTATGTGCTTAAGTGCACCAACCTGACGCTCTGTTCTCAATTCTGTTTGCTCGGCTCATTTGCTATGAATGAATAGTTGATAATGGAGATGTAAGGCACTCTCCGTTTTGCATCAACTCTAATAATGTTCTAATAAAAGAAACTTGACTGTAGCTGCTACATATGCCATTGTTTTTTTTTAATTGGTTAAAAAAAAGGTTGTAAAATGGGTAATGGAGAGGGTCACTCCACGCAGAAGTGCATTCTTCATAGCTACTGTTGGACGAGATTTACAGAAATGCAGTAAATATTCAATTTAACTAAACAAAAAACTGCAGTACACTGAGTGGTAATTATTTCAGATTAATTTTTGTTCTGTATGTGTTTAAAGAAGTTACACAGGTAAGAAAGATTGGGTCATTTTTTGTCCTGTAATCAAGGACACTGGTATGAAAATGTGTTGCCTGGTTTAGTTCGGTTACTAAACCAGGCAACAAATCTGGCTTGATTATGTAGCATTTCAATCTGGAGACCCAATATTGTGTAGTGACTCTAAACCATCCTCAGCTAAAAGTGTGTCATTGATGCAAGTGTATGTAATTGTACTCTTTGGGATAGCTGGTGGCCTGGTGGTTAGGGAGCTGCCCCTGTGATTGGAAGATCATAGGTTTGAATCCCAGGACTGCCAGTGGCACCACTGAGGGACCCTTGATAAAGGTACCATCACCACATACTGCTCCCGTTGGTGGCAGCCCTCTGCTTCACTTGGTGAATGGATTAAATACAGAGAGAGAATTTCACACTGTTCACACTGTGTCCTGTGCTGTGGTGTGTTCACGTGTGACTATATGGGGCCACTTTACTTTTGAACTCCAGCCTAAAGATGCATTGGGACATATTGGGATTGTTGCCTTTGACTACAAATGTTGCCTTCTTCTGTTTAATAAAGTCTACTGTAGTTAGATAGCTTATTCCCACAACTGCCCCCACAAATGGAAACTTGTCTAGAAGGTAAACCATGAATCCGCTCCACCGTGGTTTCAACAGGAACAGCAAAAAAGACTCCGTTGCGCCCTCTTAAGGACTAAAAATCAATGTAATTTGGTATCTTGGTCTACCAACTGACTTAATACATATTCTTTTTTATTAATAATTAAATAGTGCTTCTGTGTAGAACATTGCGGTATTACCCACCTCCACCTGACAGTGCAACAATAATATTTAATATTATTTAATTTAAGTGTTGGTGCTTTTCTATGGTCACATTTAGTGTGATTTATCAAATCACATGATTATGTCACTGGGCACCAGTGGATGGGAAAAATAATATCAACCAGTAAGATAATGTTTCACTTCCCCTCCCATTACTGCTACTGAAAATGCTTAGCTATCTCAGAGACTCTTCCTGACAGTGTATTTCATCTCAAGGATTTCCCAATTACGTTCAATTGTAAATACTAGAATTTGTGCTGTACATCAGTTGTACATCAGTTTTAGAGAATGTTATGTCTTGATGGATGAATGACTTTACTTGTAACATTTCAATCCTTTATTGATTAGAGTAGATTACTGTGACAAACACAATCACTGTTGTGTTTGTAAAACCATTTGCCAGGACTACAGCTCTCTTTCCAAGCAAAAATTTACACGTTGTGTTTTGGTCGCCTGCAGTTGTTCATACTTGTGACTGGAAGACCTAAGAGCTTAATGAAAAGGATAAATGATTGATATGACAGAAAAGTTTCAGTGTGTCTTTTATGGGTTGTAGATTCCAAGACACAAATATAAAATAACAGCATTCTATTATTATTATTATTATTATTATTATTATTATTATTATTATTATTATTATTATTATTATTATGACATGTGAATGTGCTGCCTTAGTTTGAGTGGGGTTCTTTCCCCAACAGTGCTACTTACAGTGACCACTAAGGGGAAGCAGAAGCACAATAAAAATTGTGTGTGGTGTGTGTATGTGTGTGTGTGTGTGTGAGAGAGAGAGAGAGAGAGAGAGAGAGAGAGAGAGAGAGAGAGAGAGAGAGAGAGAGTAAGAAATAGGAGGAGAAAGTGGGAGAAAGAGAGCTTGAGAGATTAATATATTTCTTAAATTGTATGTTGCTTATGAATTCAGTAATCCAAACAAACAATTTAAAGCCATACAAACGTGTTCATCTTTACTTTCCTATGACCTTAATCATTAATCAATAATGTAGAACATGTAATTGTTACATGTGCTTATAGTTTATATGCTTAGTTGTTCAGCACTGAAATGTATGAATATCTTAGAATCTTGACAAATACGGACAAACAAATAAACAAACTATCTTTAGATGACGCACGAATGACCACAGGTTCAAGAAAAATTTTTAATGAACAGTTTATATGTACAAATTTTGCAAAATAACAAATTTCAGCAGTAAATTGGCTCAATGTACACACGAGTGTACTAAAAAAACTGTGGGGAAAAAACTGTTAGAATACATTGGGAAAAATAAATAGACTGTATTGAGGTCACAGCGAAGTAGAGAAACATGGGAATGTGACCGAACCTAAAACACATGAGACATGATGGAGTGAGCACAGTGTGACTTGTACATTCGTCTGCATTTAGCTAAAGGAATTATCATTTACTTTTGCTCTTACTAAGCAAGAAAATAAGATATATTATAAAAATAGGGCAAAAATGTCTCAAAAATAGTCTCTGAATGCACGTCAGTAGACAAACAGTGAAGCCTCTGCTTTGATTGTCGTCTGAAATGAATCGGGGAAATTCGTCCAAGGCCGAAAGGCCTCCAGTTCAGGCTTCTAATGGGTTCTAGAGCAAATATACCATCAGGATGGGTTTGTAGGATCCCCACAGGACCAGTGTGTCACAGCGCAGGGTTACAGTCTGTAATGTTCCATAATGTTCTACCAGGTCTTCCCCATAGACTGAATATGCTCCTTGGCTTTCATCCTAAGTGATGCGATGCTGGAGTTGCGTGGGTCTGTCTCCTCCAGACTGAGTTTGTCCATGAAGCCTGAGGTCTGGTAGGCCGGTGGGGGTGGTGGGGGACACACTGGGCCGAGGTGAGGCAGAGAGTGGCTCAGGAAAGGTGGAGGAGTGTAGCTGGCAGGCTGAGAGGCCATGAAGCCTGGCAGGGACTGTAAAGGTGAGCTAGGGGACGAGATCGGAGCCGAAATAGGTCCAGTAAGCCAGGGATCCAGCGGCAGGCCGCCACCGCCCAGCCCTGGAGCAGCTGGTCTGGGGAAGGACAGTACAGACGACTCCTGGAGCTTAATAGAGCTGACCTCCAGCTTCTCCTGACGACGCCACTTAGCGCGGCGGTTCTGGAACCACACCTGGAGGGCCACAAGGTAACAAAGTTTTAATAAAGAGCTCAGAAATCCATATTTGCTTTAAGCAATTCAAATGCCTACTGTATTTGTGAATTTTGTTGTTGATTTTTTAATATAGAGAAACACGTCACAAATATTGTCTGTGGTAAACAAGCAAACACTACAGATGTGGGAGTTGAAAATATTGGAATATTATTTAAAACCCTCATAAACCCTCAAGAGTCTGCACTTCAATTCTTCACCCGTACAGCTTATAACTTACATGCTGGCTTCTGAATAATTCATAATTCATAATAATATAACAATGACCAGTGTGGAAATATTACAAAAACCTTTGTGGTTTTAGCAAATACATTCAAATAGAGATTAATAATAGTTGAATAAGAACAAAAAAGAAGTCTTAAATATTAAAATACATTTAACAACTACAAAACTTTACAGCACTGGTACACAGTATTTATGATGTAATTAAATTTAGTACTGACACTGATTAACAGGACTTGGTTATATGTGGTTCTGGGATAAACGATGTTACATTGTACAACCGATTAAATTACTATACCAACATGGTTCCAGAATGTAATTGACAGTTTTGAAGTGTGGTTCCATTAAGTCAGCTCGGTTCTAGAATTTGATTGTTGGAAAGTTAAACATGATTGTGACATCACAATGGAACTATTAATAATGTGCAAAATAAAAAAGCCCTACAAAAACAATGTTAACATTTTCCTCTTTTTCCTGTAGTTTAAATCTTTATAGTGGGGTTTTGTGCTTGTTGCACTTACTATTAAAGATTGATTGAATATTTAAACCAGATTGCAGACTGTATTATATCAGTCCTTTAAATGCCCAGGCTTCTATTATAACATATTTTAGTTTTCTATAACTTAAGGAATGCAGTTTGCATTAGGAAGCAATACACTTTTGGATTTTAAGTGTTAAAATAAATTAAATAATAATTAAACATACATTCAAAGTTGCTGAGCCAAACTAGTGATTATCATCTTATCATGTTTGAATTTTATAAACTGGTACATCTTATACTACAGTAATGAAGAAACATTTCTGTTATAAATTTTATTCCTCCACAATATCTGTTAGTTTCAGCAAATCTGGAATTGATGAAGGAAAAAGCACCTCATTTCAAATTATGTATTTTTTTTCTGTATAAGTTATCAGTTTCTCAGCTTTTAAATGTTTTCTTTTTCTTTCTTTCTTTCTTTCTTTCTTTCTTTCTTTCTTTCTTTCCATCCCCCCTTTAATAACTCCAACACACTCACCTGGACGCGCACCTCTGGTAGGTTGACCTTCAGTGCGAGTTCCTCTCTGCTGTAAACGTCCGGGTAGTGTGACCTCTCGAAGGCTCTCTCCAGCTCATGAAGCTGGAACGTAGTGAAAGTGGTCCTGTTCCGCCGATGCTTTTTACGGTCTGGGCTTGAAGGGGCATCTATACACACACACACACACACACAAACACACACACTTATGGTTAATAAGGTTGTATTTTGTTATTTAATGAAAGTATATAAAACTCAATGACAAAACACAAATTAATTAAAGAAGCATTCTTTAAAAAATTACTGCAAGATCACCATCAAAATTCTTTTTAAAAATAAACTAAATGTGAATGATCATTGACATAACACATCTGACATTGACATAAAAAAAAGCTCCAAAGTGTACTGAATGTTATTAAACATTGACTCTAACACTGCAAAAATCATCTCCCATTTTACGCTGCACATTTTTATATATGGCTTTATTTTGATGTGCAAAGATTATTCACATTTCTTTAAAGTTTTGAACTTTTATTCTTGAGCAAATTTCAACTGGAGAATAAATGTGATGCACTGAAACTGGACTTTAACTAAGTCGAGACAAACATAGTGCCAATGTTTATATGTATTAATATATGAAATGAATTAAACAACCTTAATGTACAGAATATCATCCTTAACATTCTATACCTGAAAAGTCATTTTCCTTCTCGTTTATGGTTTAGATTCCCTGATGCAGTTCATATCATTATAATCAGGGTTTGTGTTGATGTCTCTAACCACCTGCTTTTCATTCAACTACATTACTGACTTTAATATGACTAAATAATTAAGCAGTTTAATTCAATCCCCTTAAACATTAAGGATTTTTTATGTTGGTTCAGAACTTAGACATTGGTTTTATGATACTTACTGAAAACTATAATAGTTTCTGAATATTTAGAAAATTAATTCACCATATTAATCCAATGTATAGTATAGTACTGTAAAGTATAGCATAATGCAGTACAGGAAAGTATAGTACAGTACAACAGTACAATTATCTATTCAACTCAATATTTAAACTAGATTACTGACTTTAATATGATAAAACAATTAAATAGTTTAATTTAACCACCTTAGATGTTAAAGATCTTCATGTAGGTTCATAACCTACACATTGGTTTTACAGTAATTACTGAAGACCTTATACAGTATATTGTAGTACAGTATAGGACAGTACAGTACAGCAGTACTAGAGTTCACTCACTCTGAAAGCTTTCGGAGTTTGTGTCCGTTTTTGTAGCACCTCTGGTTTCACCCTGGAGCATCTTCTCCTCTCTGAAGCCTAGGATGGCCTCAATGCTGTGGACTCTGGCCTGGGGTCCAGCAGCACGCGCCAAATGCGCTGGTGGGGACAGCTGCTCCTCCATGCTCTGACACTGCACTCCGACAAGGCGCATTGAATTTGTAGTGCAAAAATAGCAATAAAGTAATAAATAAAAATGAAATGCAATCTAAAAAAAAAAAAAACACTGGACAAAGTAGTTTCCAGTGACTGTCAACTACCAAATTACTCAAACAGGACAAAAAATAATTTAAAAATACGCAAAAGAGAGAATTCTGGAAAGTTTCTTCCAGTGAGTGACAGCAACCAAACTTATCACTTAGTATAGAAAATAACGGTCAAAAAATACAAATAAAAAATACAAAGTACAAGAAAACAAACAAACTTCTAGTTTGCTTTTAATGACTGATACTGAACTAGTCTAGTAAGCCAGAAATCAGTCTGTAAAAAGCTCACAAAAATGATCTCCAAGCTTGAGCATATAACTGTTTCTCTGAATTTGTTTCAGAGGGAAAAACAGCCCATTCCGCTACTGTAGAAAGCTGTGAGTCACTTCAGAGGCTGACGGCATCACCTTGGTCCAGCTCGTGATCATACTGGCGATCCAGCGTCCTCAGGGGCTTTTTATACAGACCCCTCAGCTGGGGGGCTTTTGTGTGTATCTCATCCCCCCGGTGCCTCTGGGAGGGCTCAGATTGGCTAAAGGGGCCCCGGGACTCCTCCCAAAGACCCTTGCACAGGCTTAGAGGAACCACCTTTTCAATCTCTCACTTAATTTGAAATAAAATCACACTTGCTGAATCTCAGACGGGACACACGTCCCCACAGTAACCTCTTAAACTCCAGGCAACTCAGTTACTGTTAAAACTTAAAGCCAAAACTGTGCTTATATTATGTGTTTTATTCAGGAAAACATCTTTGCAGGAAGTTAGTTCAGTATGTTCCTTTTTCAGCACATTATTCAGTAACCACTATGAATTATTCAGTAACTACTAAACTAAATTGTGTAGCTATGATAGTGAGGTGTGAAAATGTGGTCCAGCTGATTTGGCCAGGGAATTTAAGGGATTCATTAGAGCTTGAAAAGAAATGGTAAATAAATTATCTCTCTCTCACTCTCTC
>JBBPCZ010000023.1:15341666-15354864 GCA_037974445.1 Brycinus macrolepidotus
TTTCTATTCAATATTACCTTAAAACATTTAAACAATTTACATTTATTTATATATAAATAAGCATATATATATATATATATATATATATATATACACACACACACACACAAATTTTATTTATGACCTAATGTATATTCCAACTCCCTGTCACTTACTTTATAGCTCCACCTACTTTGTACATCCACTATATACAGTTACAGCTGCTGTGCAATTTATCACCACGCCTTCTACCCCTTTAACCATTGGTCAGTTTAGACCGCAGGACTGCTGTTGACTGTGACACTAACATGGCAGTTATACGGTTGTGTGTGTGTGGCACTGGATCAGCGTTGCTGAGGATTTTCACACACGTCCGTGTCGCTGTTAGGTTGAGAGTGGTCAGTCACCCAAAATATCCAGCCAGGAACAGTTCTGTAGTCAGAAACTGACTACTGATAAAACACTAGAAGATCAAACTGAATGTCAACAGATGAGCTATAGTCTCTAACTGTAGACCAGCAAGGTGGAGCTACAAGAGTTTGTAATAAAGTTGTCAGAGAGAGTACATTTAATTTATGTGGCTCATTTGAATTAAGGCTGCTGTTGAATGCAGTGATGGCTGTAAAGCCACTAATCTCCCTTACACTCACTTCCTTAGACCTGAGATGAGCTGAAGAGGCGTGTGTGTGTGTGTGTGTGTGTGTGTGTGTGTGTGTGTATGAGAGAGCCACCCTGTGACTGAGGTGAACTTAATTGGAAGAGTTTGCCAACTTCCTCAGCCCTGAATGGATACGCGTAATTAGTGGTGAAGACTGACAGCAGTTTGGTAATCCACAGCCCTCACGCTGTTTAAGGGGATTACACTTTCCTCCCCTTTAAACACTAAAACAATGCCCCTTTATTTCTGCTACTCGGGTAGTATGTTATCACAACAGATAATTGTCCATTAGGCTCACTAAGCTTTTATATTCAGCAGTTTTCAGTAGAGAAAGGGGAAAAACAGACAAGAAAAGGTTATTAGAAACATTTAGTGCCTTAGAATGACAATAGTGAATTAAGAGTGAGAGGAAAAGTCTGAAAGTAAACTGTGCTGTCAGTGTGACTCCACCTCTAAGCTTTAATCTGGATCAGTAACAACAACAACAACAACAACAACAACAACAGCAACAATAACAACAAAAACAATATTAACAATAATAATAACAGCTTGAAATAATAATAATAATAATAATAATAATAATAATAATAATACTGATCTCTACTAATATATACTGATACTACTGATCTCTACTCTGTGCAGTAACGTCCTCCTAACCATCATTCGTTATTAGAATTCACTTAACTGTGTTACATATTTATAGTATTTATTCCCAGCATTTGTGTATTTAACATACTGTATTTCATATTGAGTTTTTATTTAGATTTCGTTAGACTTTATATTTTATATTGTTCGTGTCTCTGTGCGTCTGTGCAGACATAACATAGGCGATTTCCTCCAGGATCAATAAAGTTTTCTGATTCTGATTATTAATAATAATAATAATAATAATAATAATAATAATAATAATAATATTAAAAAAAACCCAATTGATTTCATTATAAATTGCTAAACAGTGGAACTTGTTACCTTTATTAAAATGTGATTAACATGTCATCTTAATTCACCCTACAGTCTTCAAACTGATCCTGCTCAAGTCTGATCCCTGTGAGGGCTCAGTGGTTAATTTCCTTCCTTTCAGACTAAATTACCCAAAATGCCTGTAATCCAAAAGAGGAAATGTCCTATAACTTTCTTCTTCATTAATGGTACTGTTGAACAGCAGTGATGTATGATTGGGTAACTGTGGAGTGAAACTCATCATGCCAGCTGGACCTCGGCCACTCCTGTTTTTTAACCAAACTAGAGCCACACCAATGACTTAAGAGAGTCTGACCGAGGCATTTAGCCTGATGGGATGACAGTCTCAGCTTGGCTGATCCTATTAGTGCTTAATCTTTTGAACTCAAAATCCAAGGCATTTTGATCATGGACACACATGAAATTCACAACATGGCAGAATTTCTCCTCCCTCCAACTAATCAAGGCCGCAACAGTTGGGGAATAATCTCCAATTAAATTAAGACCCAATTAAATTAAGATTACATCTGTGTTGGTGCACTGCAGATATTTATCGCCTAATCTAAGTTGTGTAATCTTTAAATACATGTGACGTTTTCTTACAGTGTACAACATTAGGAGTAACGTTAGAACAAAAATGCTCTTCTTGAATAAAACCACTTAAAACTTTTCAATCAATCAGAAATAAATCCCGAGTCCCGTGTTTGGAATTATTGTAAATTAAAACATAGATAAAATGTAATTATCAATCCATAATTATATTTTTATTAACAAATTCAGAAATGCTTGAATGCGAGGCACACAACATTGCATATGCATAGATATAAATAACTTATTTTTTATACACACCAACAATGTTATGAAAATGGCATTGTTCTGATATTTGTTTGTATTCTTCATGTACAGTAGTAGGCAAAACAACCTGCATCTAACATGCTGCCTCATTCGCCTAACTTAACTGTGCAACCAATCACGGACTTCTGAAGAAGTTCATCAGCCAGGGCAGGTATTTGTGGCTAGAGCTAGACTTCTCCAGGACCATGGCTGTTGACCAACTACAGCATGCCAAAGATCATCGCACCTGAGCTTATCCGGCTGCATTAACTGTTCATATTGCTAATCATACAAACATGCATATTTTTTATCACAGAACGTTTGTCCAAATAGAGCCACTGGCCTTACAACCTTTCACAGCCATGCTTTTCATGCAGTAGATCAAATCTCAGACACATAAACTGTATTGCTTAACCTCTCAAATTACACTTCCAGCATAGTTAGGCAGCATTTTAGGAATTTAAGAAATACCCCAGAGTTTCTACAACTTAATCGTGATCTGTCACATCTGTGTATGGTCTATTATCTCAGACTATAATTTCAGCGCATTTCCCTGAGCTTAGAAAAGACCAGAGCATCCACTGACATGACGGTAACTTATAACAGAAGCTGATGAGCGGTCCAGGAAAACACAATGGCATTACTGTCTGTGGTATCAACTGTAATCTCTAGATAGATAGAGATTTGGTAAAAATATAGTGATTACACATATTTTCATAATCTGTAAGGAAATTCATCACAACAGACCTTGGCAATGAATTCTGTAAATCAAGTAAATTAATATCGCTACAGAGACTGAGAAAGCAAACAGGGCCCTGACTTATGAACAGTCTGTTTTTATTATTTCAGTTATTCTGTACGCACACACAATACGTAATACATTTTACACACACATACATGTTTCACTTTTTCTCACACAAAATCTACAGCATTTACTGAACAACAGCGCAGAACTGTAATATGATTCAGTGCAGTGGAGACCCCTTGCAATGATCATTTTCCCATCCATGTTGCTTTTCACACTCTCACCACATACATATTGTCATTAATTCTTGATTATAAAACATCTTTACAATCATTTTCACTATTGTAAATGTTTACTAACTGTACAGCATAAAAGACACATCTGCTCTGTGTAAGATAATGCTGAGGAAAAAGATGAAATAAATTGGGGGTAGACAAGGAGGAAAACTCTAACAGCATTTATTTAAACAACACTTGGAAAAGAAAAAAGGAGATCTATTTACTATCAAAGAAAAGAAAAGTGCAACAACATGAACTGATAATACTTTTTAAATTTTTTAACAGAAACAAACCCCTGACAATTTTTGGAGACAATGAATACTGACCATTTTTATGAGTGGGATGGATTTCTCCATCATGAATGCAGCTAGTACTTTTGATATGGGACTTTTTCATCACAGTTATCTTAATTATTCATATGGCAAATGCACCTGTTCCCATGAGTTCTATAAGACACCAGCCAGTGGGTTTAACATCTGACAGAGCTCAAGAATGCAGAAATCACAGCTTGCTAATATTGATGGCAACTGAATGCTGCTGAAAAAGTAGGCTACAAGCATTTTCTGTGAAATCCCTAAAGCATCAAAGCCCAGATGATGGAAAGAAAAATCTGCATCTACCACTCTAGATGAAAGTGAATAATATAACGGCTTCTCTATTATGGCTATAGTGCTGTTCTTGCTTTCGTACATGCAGTTCAACTCATAAGGTCATTGTTAAGCCTTTCATGAGTGGAGTTTTAAGAATCTCAGTACTTCAGTGTTTTTAGGAACTGGTCCTGGTTGATAGGATGTCGTTGTTTGTTCTATATCACTCATTATAGTGAAAAACACTGTGATTTGGTTGCACATCTCAGCCCAGATGTTATTTGTGACAACACAAATGTTTTATTGCTTTTATAAAGCACTTTTGCCAAATAAAGGAAAAAGCACCCTTGATCATCGTTTGAAATATCTGTATTTGACAATGGGCATTTTTTTTCAGTCTAAAAAAGCAGTTCCATCACAAGGTTTGAGTAAATTGACCATTGTTGTCGTTTCAGCGACTGCTGTTTTGGTGTGTAACAACTTGTGTGGAATGAAATGGGTATGATGAGTAAAACGTGTTGTTGTCAGATATAATAACATAGTTAGAACTCTTTTCAGTCAGTCAGACTCTTAGGTCAGAACTAACTGTCCTATATAATTTATGATAACTTTCTGCGTATGATTGGATTTCCCCTCATCCTTACATGACGGAGCACTTCTCCTCTGCCTTGGTCTTCATCTCGGTAAGCGTGGCACTAGCTTTCTCCTTGATCTGGTCCATGTCCATGTTCTGCAGGTTTTGCATCTGGCCCAGAATGGAGTCTTTTTCCTCCTCTTCCGTGGCATCCTCATCCACCATCTTCAGCAGCTCCTCTGGCACATCCACATCATCTCCGGCCATCTGAATCATATTCTCATCCTGCTCGCTCTGACACAGTGAGAGAAAAAAAAGCATGTTATGGGAAAACCCATGTGCACTGCAACACCTAAACCATCAGGAGTTTCAGTACAATTACGTAATACTACTAATTCAGTAACATGTTCTGTACACAAACACTCTCATTTACAGCCATAGTCTCTTTTTATTTGCATCTTTGTCAGGTTTTATATGTGTAAGCTGGGTGGCCTAGTGGTTAGGGAGTTGCCTCTGCAATCAGAAGGTTGTGGGTTTGAATCCCAACTGCTAGTGTCACCGCTGAGGTACCCTTGAGCAAGGTACCGTCTCCACACACTGCTCCCCGGGTTCCTGGCTGCCCACTGCTTCACTTGGTGAATTGGTTAAATGCAGAGAACAATTTTGTGATGTTCACACTGTGTCCTGTGATGTGTTCACATATGACAGAATGGTCACGTCATACTTTACTTAGTCTTGCCTAACCATGAAAAGACTTCTGCCAAATACAAAATCTTAGCAACTCACAAAACTAGAAAAATATATTGAAAATGACATGTAAATGTTAATATTAAAGGCTAATATTGCTTTTATTATTATTTATTTTTAGCAATAATACAATTATTTTATTATTATTATTATTATTATTATTATTATTATTATTATTATTAACAATCCCTTCCACTATCGACAAAACAAGGCTATAGCCCCAGATGTTTTAAGAACCTCTAATCTATACGTCTTTGTTTATTTTGCTCACTGCAGGATATATTGCTAAAAAGTAAATTTAGTTTGCCCCATTGGAAAATTTGCTTAATATAAGAATTTATAAATCATTGTCACTGTAATGTCTCTAGTTTGTGTAAATTGTTGTACAAGATTTTGTGTTTTGCAGTGCAGCATGAGTGCTGGATTTACTTCGTCCCCCTATAGGTCTCTAGTAAACTGCATTTTTGACCTAGTACTTTTTCAATCAAGCTACTAAAATACACTGTGAAAGTAACACCAAAAACACTTCTACTGGAGGTTGGATTTATGCTGCTCTGTTCAAAACAAAGACATGGAGGTAAAAATCAAAGGGTTTGGTCAAGAGACAGTTGGTCAAACTTAGTGCTATAATGTGCGTATACCCACTGGAAGAAGTAAGGGGATTCTACATCACACAGAGCAACAGATGGTTCAGCCAGCCAAAGCAAAGCTGCAGCTAAAGACACAACATGGACACATGCAAAGTCTTCACTTCAACCCTGATGGCTCTGTCATGGCCTTTGTGATATGAAAGGCTCCATTTATATTGTATATAAACTATTTTTTTACTTCTAGCTCATTGAAGCAAGCAGACAAAATCTGTCAAAATAATGAATTCTAAACTTTCAATCCATTCCACTAAAAAAGAGACGTTTAATAATCTGAATTTGATCAAAAAATATCGTTGTATCTACTTTTTCAGAAATAAAGAATATCATTCAGTTTTATTTTTAGTTTTTGAACTTGAAGCAAACAAAAGAAGTTAGAAAGGCAGACTTAAATCTGTTGGTGCAGTAGCCAGAGAAGAAAGCTTAAGTTAATATGTATCTATGTAATTAAAAAATTAATGATGTAAATATATGTAAATAATTGCATAATGTAAATGGAATGCATAACTAATAACTAAAGAGTCATATGACTAAAATCAATTAAACAAGCTCTGTTTGTAATAAAACATGCAGTTCAGTATTTTTCAGTATTGATAATATCACAATATACTCAGACAAAGATATTGAGGGATATTGTTGTGTTCATTTATCATAATAACAATAAATGTCGTCATATTGCCCAATGCACACACAGAGCTTGTATTAATGGACATGCCAGATTTAGCCAATAAGACACTGTAGTTACTGAGTTTAGTATAGTAGGCATTGATGGTCAGTGTATATGGACTTGTCCGGTTCTTTTGTTGTTCTTGTGTGTTTCTCCCACTCTCTTCGTCCTGTCTGCACTTGTGGTTTTGTGATGTTTCTGTTTCTGTTCCTGTGTTGCACCATGATCCTGGAGGAACACTGTTTCGTTTCACTGTGTACTGTGTGTTTATGGTTGAAAACCTTGACTTAACTTGATGTTAGTAAGGTTTCAGAAACACTTTTATAAATAAACATTCATTAATGTCATTGCTATGTAATTATTTTAATATTTTATACCTATTTCATTATTTGTAATGCAGAGGTTGCAGTGTTATGATGAATGTAATAACTTGCTCAACACTATAATAAGCATGTTAATGAGACTGACTGACAGATCAGTTTTTGATACCGTGAACGAATTACCCCAAAAATATAATATGGACAATATTATCCAATCAGCCTATTTTGTGTCTGAACTTTGCTTCTTTAATTTTGCACTGGAGCCATGAGGTCAATGAACACTTTTATCAAAAAAAGGTTTTATGTAGCACCAAAAAAGGTTCTATAACTTTTAACATGAGCAGAACCCAGCCACTGGTATCATTTTTACATGACATGATGGTTCTTTACACCATGTCAAATGGCTCTTCAACACTTGCACACTTTAAAAAAATGGTTCTTCAGGGAACAAAACTATGGTAATTGCTCAAAGAACCCTTTGTGACATCTTTTTTAAGAGTGTAGAGAAGACTCATTTGACCGCTTCATGCACATGCCTTGTGGATATTGGGAAAATTATTTAATTAGATTTTTTGGTTCCTTTACTTCCAGGATATTTAAAGTTCCCTGATTTGGGGACTTTATATAGCATTCTGTATGTTTACCATAATGACAGTCAGTAGGATATCTTAGACACTCACACATAGACACTGAGACTGTGTTGATGTGATTATAGTTCAGACCAGAAGTTTCTTACCTTTGGCAGTCTGTACTTCTCTCTGAGACACACCCGGAGGGTCGCCCGCTCCGCCTTCTTATGCAGGAAGTCTGCATCTCTCTGCATCCTGAGAATCAAACAGAAGGTCAAAAGGTCAACCCAGATCAGGAAAAACTCTGTGTTAGTAAAAATAGTCAGCAAATCAGTCAGTCAGCACTGTTAAGACAAGTTCAGTCTTAAGTCATACTGAAATACCGTCTAAGTAGACATAAACAAACCACCATTTGATAAATATGTTTGAGAGAAGATGAAGCCTCAAATGTCCCTAAATCAGTCCGTGAATCAGCATTTCTATCTATCTATCTCTCTATCTCTCTATCTATCTATCTCTCTATCTATCTATCTATCTAATTAGCTAGCTAACATACTCCCCTGTTCAATAAACTGAACTTTAGTTAATGGTTTTTGTGATGTCATGTACATATCTATATTCAGCCTGCAGATGTTTAGGACCAAATGTTTATGGTGAAATTAGCTTTGATGTGTTATGGAATGAGGCGCAATATAGCAGAACCAGTAGAAACAAGTATCATTTACATATGTCAGTCTTAAAGGCACACAGCCTGTTTAATTCTTAGAGAGGTGTGAAAATGGCCATGTAATACTGAATCATAACATTTTGGCTTCAGGAGAAATAATAATAACAAATGTACAAGGTATCAGTCAACAGGTAAATGAAGCATAAGGCACACACAGAACTAGCACAAAGAAACAAAAGCACTGGCAAGGAGCAAGCGAAGAAACACAAATCCACAACGTAGTGATGAACTACGTTCTGACCATAAATATTAACATAAATAAAAACAAGATAAAAAAAAGAAAATGACAATTTCTGCTAGCAATCATCTAGTATTATTTATAACATGTCTTTATCATTGTTATCATCCATGATACCTTATCCAATATGATGAATATGTTGCCACTCATATTCATAGTCAGTGATGTACATAGGCCTTCTAGAAGACCAAGAATAATGTTTTCCTTCACAAAACTAGACCCATCCATTGGAAATCAAAACCTCCTAATGATACTGGTGGTTAATCTAGATTATGAAGTCCTAACTAATAAGAAAGCTCACTTAGCTGTATCTACTTTTATACCACATAGACAAAAACTCTGATTGGATCATTTACCATTTTCTGTTTCAAGAACTGAACCTTATGTTTCTGACCAACTTAATGATTAAATGAGAACAGGACTGCATGACCCTATTGAATAAAAATGAATTAAAGGATTACAAATATGTAATTCTCAGAAATCATTTGGACCCTCTGTCACATAGTAAACACATACAAACTCTCAAAGTGGGTCTAGCGAGGAGACTACAGAATGGCGGAGCCATGACAGAGAAACTGTGACAAGGATATGGGCTCTTTAATCAGTTAACATGCTCAATACTCACCTGTGTTCATTACTTTGTTGAATGATGTTATAATGTTTTATGTAAATATGACATAGGCATAGGGATTAACTGTAAAAGTTATTGTATTAATGTGTAATGTTTTAGTGAGAGCAGCTTTAAATGACAAAATGCACCAGATTAGGTGGTGGTAAAGTGTTTCAGGCTGTTTAATCGCACTGTTCAGTCAGCAATGATTTGCCACCTAAAGTCAGGCCACGTGCAGTCCTGCTTTATCTGACACTTATTCGCCCACTATTCAGACAAATTACCAAGCACATACCCTAAAGACAGATTTGTTTGGTCTGTGCATGGTGAGGCATGTTGTGACTGGGATAACAGTCTACTGTTAGCAGCTAAATATAAGTAGCTTCAGCTTCAGTTTCTATAATTCTGTATTTATTTCTGATAACTAATATGTTGCTAAAAGTATGTTCGATCTTAACTTTAAGTGGTCAGTAATCTTGTGTTTATAGTGACTAAATAAAGCTGAAGATAATCAGTTTGCCAGGTTCAGGATTAAGAGAAGACACTAAAGCCTCTCTGGGTGAACAGCTCCTGGGTTTATCACTCTTTGGATACGTCTGCTTAATGTTGAACATAAAAAAATGTAGAAACTCTCTGCTTGGTCAACAAATGTTCATTTAAATCAAGTTGAAATCAAGACATGAATTTGCAATGCCCATTTGTTTATGCTTTCCAATAACATATCAAATGCTAGTTTTAGGTGATTCTAAAACTGATGTTATTTGACATTATAGAGTATTATGTATAACAGCACTGTAGCCGTCAGCCTCACAGTATTCAGTTTCAATTCATCCTGTTCATTCAGTTCATTTTATAGAGCTTTTATGCAATTTCATTCATCATGCTTATGCAATTTCATTCGTCAGTTTTTTTCACTGAAATACCCAGAAAGCACTGCACAAATACCATTGGGAATCCTTATAACAAAATACAGGCTGTGTAGAGGCTAATAAATATGGATGTGGTAGTTAGCTTCCTAGCAGTAATGTTAACAGCCTTCTGTCAAGTATGCACATTCTCAAAAGTTCCTTCTACTTACATCATCAGAATGAGGGAGGAACTTTTAAAAAATGACAGCGGTGGATACTTATGGGTGGGCTGTTAAAAACATGCAATTTCTTCCATTTTTGAGGCTGCTATGGCCCCACCATACACTCTTAAAAATTAAGGTACCAGAAAGAGTTCTTTGCGTGATGCCATGGAAGTTCCATTTTTGGTTCCATAAAAACTTTTCAACAGACCGTTCTTTTTGGGAAGGTTGTTCTGCAAATGTTATAAGAAGAACTCTTAAACTGGTAAATTGGTAAATCTTCTCAAGATGTCGGTGCATTAAGTTACAGCAGTCTTTCTGAGTTTAAGTCAACTTTTACACCAAATCTTAACTCACATGTGTTTCAGAACAACTGGTACACATGTCTATCATGGCCAGACTCTGCTACAGTTAAGATATCTACAAGAAAGCAACTTTGAGGATGGACTGATGGACAAGCTCTGCGACCTCAGCTTGCTGCGGGGACTAGGCCTTTAGATTGTGGCATCGCCTGATGCTGCTGGCTGGGGGAGGGGTCATCGCAAGAGGGGACATATGCGAAGAAGGGGACGCGCAGCAAACAGGTGGGGTCCCTGCTAGGCAAAAAGCTAATGCTAGCTGACCAGCTATCCCATCCATTTTGCTCGCCAATGTTTTCTCCCTAGACAATAAACTGGACTACATCCAACCCAGCTTGAGTTGAAAGACTGTTGTCTTCTGGTTTTTATGGAGACATGGCCCAGCGACAGCGTTCCAGACACGGGAATTCAGATGAGCGACTTGATACTGTTCCACTTGAACAGAAACTCAGCGAGGTGGGGTCCTGTGTGTCAGCTATTTTGTGTCAGCCATGTACAAATTACAAACATGGTTCTTTAGGGAACCATGATGTTCTTCTATAGCTTCGCTCAAACAATCCTCATAGGATTATATTATACCCTTGAACTGTTTTTGGCCATCTTGGTATTAAAGTTTTTTCAGTGGTCTTCTATGGAAGGTCATAGAAGGTCTGTGTAGATTTTGGGTTCTGGCACCCTCATTAAGCACAGTCCAAGGTATTTAGACAACAAATATGGCGTCAATTAATCATTCCCTGTAGTCCTACATACAGGCCAAATTACATATTTTTGGATGACTTTTGAACCATTAAAGTGAATCATCAAGTGAAGTATCTGACAGTGGATGTCAATATGTTTGTTCACCCTGTGAAAGACTGATGTCCCGTTTAGGAGCTCTGATCACAAGGCCCTGTGGTGCCCGAATCTTTCACTGCTGCTTGCATCTATATTTTGGATTTAAGTAAATACTTAAAAAAAAACAATTAACAATTACTTCCTATTATGTCTGTATACATAAGACTTCTTTTTAATGCGTACATCATAATATAATAATTAGTTAATCGTCATTTCTGTTTTCTTGATTTTTTGGGAGCAAAGTTTTTAATTATCATACCACAACATTTCAAGAATGATTACTTGTGGAGATTCTTGTGACTGAGCTACTGATTATACTGTTTATAACAAGAAACAGCCCTGCCCAAAACACAAGAATATAACAAATAATCATAGACAGAAATAGCAAATGCCTCTGGGTTCAGAATTAGCATCATTGTGTCCGTTTGTACATTAAATGGAAATTACAGCTGTTTGGAAAATTAATTTGCTCTGTTGTTCAGTTGGTTGCTGTAAGAATTTAGCATGTTACTGAGGTCTGTACCTCAGCAGTGGAGGCTTATATTCAATAATTATTATAAATGCATCTGTCTAGTTTAGGCCTGACTGTATTACACAGTCATCTAAGCATCAAAAGAACTTTGCAAATCAATGTAGCATTCTACATAGGTTAGCATTAGCCATAATGATCAGATGCTTAGCAAACATAGGACAAAAGTTACACGTACTTCTGTGGAAATTTACTTACTCTGAATTTGGTTCTATACTAGGCAGTATGAGGCATTATAAAGCTCCCATTAGAAAACAATGAGCCTCATCGTTTTAACTGTGGTCAAAGATGTTTAAGTCAAAGACGAAGTATTTTTGCTAATACATAAATGAGTGTTAAATTCGTAACTGTTGGTAAATTTTGGCATGTTTATTTTGTTCAAAGACAGGTGTTAAAATGCAAAGAACAGCACTGAACTGGGCAACATAGAGGATGAGTGATGCCACTGGGGGAGGGAAAGATTACAGATGATGGGATTATGTAACAGTGCTTTATAGCTTGACCACAATGCACACAGGTCTTTGCATTAACATTAAAACAGGTTTAACAAAAACAAAAACAAAAAAAGAAAACTTTTACTTTGTCGACATGTCAGAGAAAAATGGAAAGGTGTTAAATAAATGTAAGAAAACAAAACCAAGCAAGGTGTTTTTCATTTTAATTCAACGTAAGTAATGAAAGGGTTAACAGATCCTCAAAAATGAAAAAAAAGAAGTTGTTTGTTTTTGGAAGATGTGTTGACATTAGTTGAAATTACCATATATGATCACTCTCTTTGACTGAATAAAAATGTGTGGCATCGTACAACCTGTTCAGTTCATATGCTCGATAGGCCACTATTGCAAACCTGTAAAGGTCAGAAAATAGTGGCATCTATATAGACAGATTATGTGTTTGAAAGTAAAAGGTCACTGATCTCTACTCACTTTTCTTCCACCAGCTGTTTCTGGTACTCCTCATATTCTTCCCTGGTCATTCCTGCGGCCGCTGCGGGGTCTTTGGGGGTCTCCTCTTCGGCCTTCTCCTCTCCTCCCCCAAGACCCATGCCCTTCAGGGGGTTCCCCACCATACTCTTGATGAGAAAAGCCATTTTTATGTCTTCCCACTGGAGCCTGTAGCTAGATCTCAATGGTCAAATGCCTTTAGATTTTCCTTGGTTTTTGTGTGATGGCCTTTGGTCCAGGTGGTGAAAATGAGGAGAGTCACTAACCCACCAGGCGGATAGTTCTGTGAAGGGTGCACTGATGGAGAAAAAAAAGAGAAAGAA
>JBBPCZ010000023.1:15363592-15376818 GCA_037974445.1 Brycinus macrolepidotus
CATACACACACACTCACAGATACATACACACACACTCACAGATACATACACACACACTCACAGATACATACACACACTTCTTAAAATCTCTGAAAAGAATAGTCATTCATTCGTATCAGACGCTGTTCTGCTGCTGAAAAAGTTTCCAGCACGATTTCTCTGCTCAAACACATGAACTCATCTTTTACACACCGGCTTTAGTGCTGGACATCAGTCTTCCAGAAGAAGTTACGGGCTGCATGTGACACTAGTGGTCAGACAGCATCACTGCAGGCAAGCGCATGTGTCCCTGATTACACTGTCAAATGACGGCAGCCAACTTCTTCTGACATGAAATTCCTAATCTTAATATTACAGTGAATTGTCCCAATCTAATCTTTTAATCCTTCTCTTCTTAATGCTCCCAAAAGGCCATATATCCCTCAATTTCACCATGAAATGAAATTACCCTGCAACTAAAGCAGCAATGACTGCTAAATTAATCCCTCTAAAACCATGTTCCCCCTCTTAAACATATTTCACATGATTAAGGCATACCCATTCAGATCAAGACAAGGGTCTTTCCCTCACATCCTTTCATTTTCCATTCCTTAAATGTCACCAAGATTCCTGAAACGGTCCTTAAATGGATAGTTTTAGAATTGTATATAGTTGTGTACAAAAAAAAAAAAAAAAAAAGTTCCTGGATTCTCCACAGGTACCCAACTTAAATTTTTGTTTTTGTAAATTATAGTGCAATTAAGTTCTATTTATTTGTTGAGTTTAGCATGTTCGTAAAAATGTGGCCTGGGCAAAGACTGAGAGACATTTTTCCCCCCATTATGTTAAATTCAGCAAATAAAAAGTAACTGTGCATTAAAATGTGCAGAAGTGTGTTCCCTATGGAGTAAGATCACAAGTAATCTGACTAGGGGTGCCCAAACTTTCGAATAAGAGTGTATAGAGTTATAGCCATAAAAGCAAAATGAAGTATTCTACTTACTTCTCGCCTAAAAGAGTGGAAAAGAAAACAAGAACTACTAAATAAAAAGGTCAAAACATATTAAAGTCAACAATTAGTCTTAAATGACCAAAATGACATCCCTTCCAAACATTTACATACAACACAACTGATCGTCCAACTGTACATTATCACATAATGTACACATACACATACACATGTACACATACATTCTCAGTCATATTCAACTGTGAAAAGGAAAAGGAGACATTGTGGCCCATGTTTGTTTTTGAATGGGTTAAATCAAACATTTTGGCTACCGCCTTTAAATTCATTATAAACATTCGACCCAAGACGATGCAAAGCATCCTCAGGGGTGCGCATTAAAAGAGCAAAAATAAAAAAATAAACAAACAAACAAACAAATAAATATATAAATAAAAGAAGGGCTTAACCCGTTAATCAAGAACACATCTTTAAATTAAGATCATGTCTCTGATTAAATTACATTTTTCTTGTCGCGAGTCGTCAAACCCTCCCTCTAACGAGTCGTCTTAGCGACTCTGAGAAGATTAGTGAAATATTAAAAAGATGGGCCGAGAAAATGAAGTCATAAGCGCAGGCTCCTTGGGGAATTGCACAGACAAGAAAGCAATCAGAAGCGAAGCATGTATGTCCTTGTGTATAAAGGATATATTTAAAGACTGTCGTCTAATCCGCTAAGGATGAACAGTGTTAAGATGCCGCCTTTTCTTCCAGAAACACGCGGCGTGGCCCTCTGCGGCTATAGCTAAGCAGAGGTCCGCGAGGAACCCAAACAAAATCAAATTTGTTTCTCAAGGGGGAACAAAAATTATTAGACATAAATCTCCCTTGAGTGACAAAGTGAGCGTTTATTAAACCCTTCATCTAATCTTTATCTATTCCAAATGACCTATATATTGGGCAAAAGCCTTTTTGTCCCCAGCAAGTAATTTTGATGGCCTAACAAGGGTCAATAAATTCATTCATCCTTCAGAGGAAAAAGTCCAGGCCTTTTATTTAATCTGTAAGATGATTCAGATCAGCGGCAGAACGTTTTTCCTATTTAGGGACAAAACACTGCACCAGTCACAACGTGGAACACAATATAGAGAGAATGAGCCCAAATGAACAAAATGAAAGTTAACACTAATGACCAATGTATCATACAGCAAGTTCAGAATCTTTGTATCTCTAAAATAATACCTTTACAGGAGGAGGAACGTTTGTGAAAGTTGTTTTCAGACCATTTATTAGTTATTTTGGACCATTTCAATTGGTCTGCTCAATACAGTCCCAGTCCTTTTTATTTGCCAAAGTTGCAATAATAATTAAATAACATGAAATTAAATAACATGATCCTTTGAAAATGAAGAGGTGGCTGGCTATTTAGCAGAATGAGTTGTGTATAATTATGCAATATCTTGGTACAAGTCTTAAAACTGCAACACACAGATCGATCAAAATCAAAATAATAAATTGTCAGGTTGCCAGTCACTAAAACCTTTATTTCCCTTCATCCTTTAGCAACTATACATTTTGTTGGGTCACGATTTCAAAAAAATGCGGTAAATATGTAATAATGTGTTTGGGGTTTATTATCGCTATATACATACAAAAAACACCACATCCTAATCTACTAATCCCTGCTTTAAACAAAGCTCCACAAATCTCATAAAACAACAAAATAAGGTTTAACAATGTACAGTTTGATCATTAGAGAGTTAAGGAGTTCTGGCAACTGTCTTTGTTCTCCCTAATCCTCAATTTTCACAGTTAAGGAGTTTTCAATGCTGCATTTTGGAGTCTAATCTCAGGGTAATATGAAAATCACCCATTGTTTAATATTTTGTTATTGTGGCCTAATCCAGAGTGACAACACTGTAACTCTCAACACCAGTAGCACAACAATCCTTAACAAACAGGTCAGTGCCTGTTTGACAGCTTTGTCAAATGACGTCTAATGTCACTTCTTCACAATAACCACAACACAAGTCATGACATTTAATCTGGATTAAGAAAGCAGGCTCATCAGATCATCATATGAATAACTGAACTTGAATTGGACACAGTGTCTTTAAAATGTTAAGATTTAACAGTAATTTTGCCTTTTATCCCCTTCCAGTTCGGTGCATTTCTCCAAAGCATTTCTCCAGAAACACCCAGTTTAAACTCCTAATACTAATTACATGCATTAATGGATGTAACAGACGCAATTAAGGCTGTCACTCATGAAAAAATGCTATCAAGTAAATAAGGCAAAAATAATTCCCATAATTACCCAAGATAAAAAAAAAAAAAAATTACTTTTAAAGAAAAATGCATCCACAGCACTGAACCCTAAACAGACTGGTTAGGCCAATGGCCAAGAACAGAACCTGGCACTGTATTCTCAGGACCGAGACAGAGAAGAGATGAGGTAAGACACAGTCGAGGCTTTCCACCAATGGCTTCGTGAGGAGGATTTTATTTGAGAAAATGATTTATGCTAGATTACTGGACTCAGACACCTAGGCTGCCAGGTTTTACACAGATTGGACAGAGATTTACGCTCACACTGCCCTGGATTCCACTTGTTTTTTTCTGGAATATCAGATTTACAGACCTGTTTGGCAAACACAGGGCAAACACATGGCAAACACAAGTTGTTGATATAGAGGAGCTCACCTCAGACTGTCCAGGTTACGCAGGACCTCCTGCTGTGTGGAGATTACAGTGTCCATTTCCTGACTTGGAGCCTGAAACCACAGCTTATCTCACTATTCAGGACGGTGTCTTTAGCACTCACTTACTAATCTAATCTTAAATTATGAGTTTCGTCAGTAACATGCTAGTATTTTGTAAGTATGCGTGTAATAAATATATATATACATATGTGTGTGTGTGTGTGTGTGTGTGTGGGCATAAACACACACACATCCATTTACACACCCACTTAATATAAACATTTAAAAATGTAACAGAAACCTATGTATTCTGCAGTAACACTGTGAGGATCATGTTACACAGGTTCCAGTCCTACCTGGCCTGACTGGGCTCCGCGTTTTGAAATCTCTTCCGTGATGACAGACACGTAGCGGCGCTGTTCATCCAGGATCATGGCCAGCTGTCGGTTCAGCTGCTTGATCTCCAGGTGAATCCGGTTCTGTCCCTCAAACACCTGACGAAGCTCGCGATCACTCACGCTCTCGTAAAGGTCCTCAACTGCACAGACGGGTACACAGCCAGTTCACATTTATGCTGAGGATGTTGCCTCCTATTTACTGGGACTTCCATGGTGGACATTAATGTGTACGTCCCAATAAAGTAGCATTCTGTATTTGCGTAAAAGTATCCCGAAAATGGTTTGAAAAGGGCATGAAAAGAGGCTAAAGCCTGATGGTTGCCCTTTACACAGTATGAACTTTGAAGTTTGGAAAGGCTAAAAAATTATTTGGAATAATTTTTTATACTGTCTTGCATTAAAAGTTAGGACAGTGATGTGTGCTGTACAAGCAGCCCTGAACTTCAGGAACGTTGCATAAATCGCCATTATTCTTCCTTATTTTGCCTAATTCAACCAGCCCTCTCTTCAAAAACATTTCTTTCAAAAAGTTCTTTACACTCAACAGTAATTTCCCCTTACATGTCCACTACATGCTCGGTAAGAAGAGCATTCTAGTGTTGTAATAGGCAGATTTCAGGTTAGAATTGGTGGGGCACTTACGAGGCTGCCCCTGGACGTCAGGGTGCTCCTTCTGGAACTCCTCTTTCTTTTTGTCCAGCTCTTGTTGGAAGTTCTGGAATTCCTCCTGGTACTTGTCCTGCTCCTCTTTAGGAATCTCTTGTTCGGGTGGGGGCTTCACACACACAGAAAGAAACAAAACACGCATTCAAAACTCAGCGGAGGCCTACTGCACCGCACACACTCCTACTCCAATTACGCTCCACAAAAGAATGAAGTAATTGGTGAACACTTATGAAATAAGTATGGAGGGTTCTTTGTAACTTCACTTAAGAGTGTGTGTGTGTGTGTGTGTGTGTGTGTGTGTGTGTGTGTGTGTGTGTGTTTGTGTGCGCACACATACCAGTTCTTGTCCAGGCTCTGTTAACCTGAACAGCAGGAATGATAAGACATCATGGTCATCTGCAGAAATACCCAAACAAAATGTTCACATGCCGCTAAAAGACGTTTAAGTCTTCTATTGTTTCAGATGGGAAAAATGCACAGCGAGTTTTAAAAACACATTAACACTATCCTTCAAACCAAGTCTGAAACTGATGTGCTGAACATCATTTTTAATGGAAGGAAGCCTCATGTTCTGTACATGCCTGATTAATTACAGTCCCGCTGTCAAGGTTGTAGTACAACCAAATGGCAGAAGAGTGTTAAAGATTTACAAAAAGCAGAGTGTGTGTTGGGAAAAGTAGTTCGATTTATCAAAGGAGGACGCTTTCAATTTGGTGTCCGTGGGAAGGGTGTTTGTTTTATTGCTTTGGCAGCCAAGACAAAGTGGCACGGTGGGCCGCCACTGACAAATGTTACTAGGGAGAACACTGGAGGACCACAACTGAATGACGGCGATTACCTCAGCAGAACTGGGAACGGTCAGTGTTTATCATACAAATATTTGAAATACCTAATTTTAATAATAGTTCATATTTGATCGGCTTCAAATTTTGTATTAAAATTTAAAAAATATGGTAAAATACTTTGTGAAATGCTTATGTGATGACATCCTACAAATCCAAAATGCTGCATAATTTACAATACACTCTGCCCCTCCCTAACTACAAGCAAATGTTTCCAACAGTATCTTCATTCATCTTGGTGTATGGTGGTTTGTTTACGCTCAATCTGTTTATAGAAATGGGTGTAATTGGTATGTCTTTTAATTGCAGTTCCTGAAAGTAAACTGATAAAATCATCATAGCTGCTACTCAAGGAATCAAATTTCCCTTACACTTCTATCTTATTCTCGACATTCCAGTATTACTAAACACAAAACCACTGAACTTGGTTCCACTATGTTAAAGATCACTTCTGTTTTTTTTGCCTATGATAGAATCATGCTTAGTAATAGGCCTTAAGGTCTTACAACCCAGATATCACAAGTTAGTTTAAATCTGATTGACTGAGAAGTCCAGTCATTTGAAGAGTGGGTGAGAGGACCTTTCTCTTGGCTATTCAGAACTGATGTTCAATGTTATGCTGTCAGTATTTCACATAAAATATGAAAACAGCCACAGATGTGCATCACTGTGCATTTTTACATGGATCTATGCAAACTGTGGTGTTTTCCAATGGATATATGACACACTTGCGCATCACAGACAACTTTTTGGCATGGTAAATCATTAATATTTAAAATACATATATTTAAATAAATGTTTGAGGCTTTTTTGTTTTTCATTTTAATTTCTGTCCAAGACTAAACATACAGCATGAACAAAATTATGGTAAAGTTTTCACCCAGCCCTCACCTGCTAGCCCTCCCGTGGCAGCCGAGATGCCAAAATATCCAGTTGGTGGAATGATCATGTTGTCCACTTTGGTACAGAACTCATAATCCTCTTTCTCAGGGGTAAAACCGTTATTGATCAGGACCTAAGGGCAAAGACAAAAGGGGATTTTCATTTTGAGCACAAGGTCAGCTCTTAGTGAGAGGAAGGTCCTTGTATTTGGACTTTGGAAAGAAACACGTACAGAAACGGGGAGAACACACAAACTCTGCACAGAAAGAACCTGGGCCACACGGGCTGGGAACCAAACCTAAGCCCTTCTCATTATGAATTTTAGTTAAATCCCAAAATGTTATTTGCAGTTATGCAAAACCTGCTATATAGAATCTGTGATGCATGCTGTCCGGGGTACAGACTTGCATTGTGGTCTTTTTATCACAGCTCTCTTTCAGAGACGATCCTGGCTATGTGCTTGTACACCTAATGACAAAAGAGTCAATCTTGTTCTCTTCCTTTCTGATGGCTGCTTTGCTTTACTTAGCAATCTGTAATTCACTAAAAAGACACAAAAACTCTTAATTTCTAGATTAACCACTGAGTTAGCTACACAGCATTCTTGCGATCCAAACTACAGTGTAAACAGTTTCAAAGTATTGTGAATCTTATAAAACTTCAGTTTCTCCATATATAAGTTCTGCAATGACTTCACCAAAACATCTTTTAACTTGTTCAAACCTCTTCCAGCTCTGCATTAAAGTGGAGCAGAATTGTGGTTGTTATATAGGGCTCAGTTTGACATACTGAGAGCTATGAAAAACGAACAAAGCAAAACACTCCAGTCATGCTCTTCAGACATCAGGGTCTGTCTTCTCATACCACCTCAGAAGTAGGAGTGATATTTAGAATCAGTTTGTGACAACCACTGTCACATGAAGAGCCTGATCAGAGATCATTCCTTCTTACAGCTGTTTTATGAAGACCAGCCATGGGGTGGTCTGAAATGGCTGCCTGTAGATGTGAAGTTTTGTTCATTCTCACAAAATTTGGGTGCTAAACACTTGGCTGATCAACTACATCTGGTTTAAGTGGAAAAGTATGTAAATTTTTAAGCAAATCATGCTGTTAAAGATTATCTGAATATTAATTGTGGAACCTATTAGCTCTATAGCTAATGGTATCTGTTGACCGGGTAATCCTATCCTAATGAGCTCATGTTACCATGGCAACCAATAAGCATATTTAAGCAAACGTGACTATAGCTTAAATTTGGTCGCTTGAAATCTGAACAAGTCAAAAATTCAGAAACAAATCTGATTTGCCCTGCAGTGTGAACAGAGTGTTCATAAACACATTGGTCACAAGGACATGGAGCACTGCTCATTAAATGCAGAAACCATTTTACATGTGCATGAAAGAAATTCAGATAGTTTTTGCAATACTGCTGCTTATACAGGTCAAACCTGCTGGAACTTTAAATTCCAACACATTCTGGTCTGTCAGCATTCAGTGCCTAAAGAAAGATTTAGCATTGTGTGAATCATTTCACCCTCTAGGTTTACTTTCAGTTTTCTTTTCTGGTTTCTGGTAAAGAACTGACCCTCTTTCCCTTACCGTTAATGTTTTCTTGTAGTATGTGATTTTGGCACGGACAGGATAGGGTTTATTCCTGAAGTCTCTAAGGCACGTACCCAGAGCCTGGGTTGACCCATCACTAAAAGGGGGGAAAACAAGAACAAAAAAATATATAAATTGTGTCCAGTAAACTATATCAACCTGTGTAAGCATATGTGAGAGCCAAAGACAAATAATAATGCTTCTTTGAGTTTGACAAGTTTCCAGTTAAATTATTAAAACAAAGTCTGCTAAATATTTAATTAGTACTATTAAATAGTACAGCATTTCTTAGTATAGTGCCACTGGGCTTTGCGATACTGATATGCAAATGAGCCAAACACAACCAAATGAACTCTCTAACTAATCAGTGTTCTTTTTCTTTACTATGTGCTGTGAGCATCCTTTAACCAGCTATCCTTAAACCATGTCACATTTCTGATTCAGTAATACATATTTAATGTTTCAAAAATGATCAAAATCACAATATTGTGAATGCAATAATTCTTAAATATTTAAATAATTCTGTCATAATTCTTTAACTATTCTCTAATTATTGAAACATTTTCACTTCTATCGCACTTTCAATGTTCGTTCATGTATTCTTTTATTTCTTTCATTATTTTATTCTATTTTATTTTTGTAATCTATTTCTACAAAACACATTGAATGACCTTTTGTGTATGATAATGTGCTATAGAAAAAACTTGAACTTGAAGAATTATCACAAACACAATATGTAACAAAATCTCAATAATCGAACTTTGTCTATATCGTACAGCACTAGTTCCAGATTTCCTAACTGCTGGTTGACGTCTATGATTCTGGAGTCTGTTGACATTCGTGTTTAAATCTCTGTATCAGCCCTTCTGGTTCGCGGAGAATATTTAACACTTTCACTCAGCCCATGACAAACGGGAGACGGGGGGATTTACTCTTCATTCCCTCAACCATAAATAATCATTTACTAATCTCCTGTGAGCTCTTCCAATGACCAGCAATGTCATGAAGGAGAAAATATGTTTACTTACTTGTGATGATCATAAACAAGTTTTCCATTGTTCCCCACCACAATGATCGCTGGGTTATTTTTCTACAATGGCAAGGTCATCCGGACAAAAAAAACAAAAAAAACAACTCCATTTAGCCTCCAGGGGATTAACACAGCACACTTTGCACAAGAGGTGCTTTGATGTTTATTTCTCACAAGAAACATAAAAAAAAAAATGCAATTATAATATCCTGAACTAAATATAATCTAAGCTTTGTAACTGCAAAAATAAACAAACAGTGGTTCATCTTAACACAGATAAATAACCAATTACATTTCTCCATGCGTTGGATGACAGTTCTTTTATAGGGAAACAGTGATAAACTTATGTTGCCATGAAGGTTGCTAATAATAATAATAATAATAATAATAATACTAGTAACTGTCAATACCAACCTTTCCATCATTGTCAAAGGAGTCAAAGAAAACTCCCACTCCATTCCACTGATCAGCAGCACCATACACTGGACCCTCCAGCCCCTGATTAGCAGTGAACCATATGGCCTATGGGAGGGGGAGAGGAGGAACACACATGTGTACACACACATATTTGCAAAGGTCAGTCATCTTTGTTGGTGATGGGCACTTGTAATTTGGTGAGTGGTGCTTGGGCGTGGAGTACAGTTCTTTGCTGCGTTGGCCTCTACAAGTTCCTGCCCACTTTAAATAGCTGTCCTGAGAATAGCTCATTCTAAGACAAATTAGCTTGATAGTGAGTGAGGCACATTTGATAGACAATAAAAGCCAGTTCAGGAAACAAGTAACAGTTGTGTTGAAATCACAAATACATATGATTCGATTCATAAAATCGCAAGAATTCATTTTCTAGGTGACCATGACACAGTAAAACGTAAATAACAGGGTATGGAGGCCAGCTGCACTAAGGTTGAAACAAACACTAAACATGATGAATAGTAAAGAATCTAGACATATCGGATGATTTTGTTGTTAACAGAAGGCACAAACAGTTTAAGATCATGCCCCCAAACCACATGACCCACTGACAGAGCATAGGAAATCCCATTTTCTCTTTGTAGGGTCTGAGAATGTGGCACAACTAAATGAGTTCACATGACTAGTAGCATGTCACTGTATGTGCTGCTGATATGAGAGTATCACATCCAAAACAATATCTAGCCAAGAGCAGCTCTGTGGTCACAACTGATTCTGATTGAAGGGATAGCAGTCACGTGGTAATTAAAAGTTTGCAATTTTTCTAGATTAAATGACCTAAAACATCATTAGATTTTCATACAAGTCCTACAAGTAGACAAAGACAATCTAGTTAAACAGATGAGAAAAATATCACACTTGGTCATGTATTTAACTAACACAAACAGCACACAAACAGATGTGCTACCGTCTCTGAATGTCCAAAAGCGCCTGTGGGCTGAATTCACAACGGAAAACAGCGAGAGTCAGGTACCATGTTTCATCTTACCAGTCCATCTGCACCTGTCCTTCCTCTGCCTGACACACGGAATGCCACCTCCGCCTCCCAGTGTTCAAAGCTGACAGGCATTTTGGTCCATACTGAGCCCTTCTGGCTCCGCAGCGAGGGCGTGATGCGGATCTGATCCGCACTGGGAATGGCACCTAAAGTTCGGAGAAACACAGCAGACTTAACAGACAATCTACAGAGCAGTTTCCTGCACATACAGAAACCTTGGTTTGTGGTTGAGTATTGCAATTCACAATAAAAAAAAAGAAGAGAAATAAAAATTGTGAAAATTTCAGAAAAAAGTTTACTCAACCAAATCATATCCCTCAATCTCATCTGTCAAAAAACCCATAACATCAAAACAGTTGAGCTAGCTGCGTCTACATTAACTGTTCTAACGTCTGCAGCAAGCGAACCTCATAGCCTCATTCAAACTCTAAACACAAACAGTGCTCTTGGGAATAACAGATCAACATTTTTGCCCAATATGAATAAGAATCATGGTTTAATCATACACAGTTCAGGCTACTACAGCTGTGTTTGCAGAGAATTTGCAGTAAGCATTCTCCAAATGTGTGTATTAGCAGGAGGGCGAACTGGCTGGTTTAAATGTGACTCGAAGAAAGCATGTGTCAACCTGTACCCTCCCATTTTTGGTAGTATCGCATAACTGGGGGAGTCCTAGCCAATCGGTGGGAAGAAAAAAAATATTAAATGAAAAAAAAAAAACCTGAGGAGCATAACAGGGAACAAAAATTAGAAAATGTCACAATGAAATGAATACATAGTGTGATAATCAGCTGAAATAGCCAGACATCTGAGTGTGGACTTTTATAATGTTCAACTGTAAGCTGCAGGTAACAAAAGAAAACAAAAGAATTTGTCATAGTAAAGCACACCTGGACAGACATGCATTTCAGCACATACGCACATGTACAGTTCTTGCCCAAATACAGACTCAAAGAAAGAGTGATTAAGCCTGGATTGGTAAGACTGCAGCTTGTGTGATAACACTGACCTTTACTCTATTTGTCTTCTGATACTGACTTTCTTTAACTCCTGACAAGCAAAAATGCTGAAGTTGCCAAGTGAATGCAAGAGCAATGACCTTGTTAGTTGCTTGTTAAGGGCTTGTATTTACAGTTAGCTATTTTGGCATATTTGGTCATAAATATTCCTTTTATGTCATTTTTTCCTAGAGATGTGGCACAAAAGGCCCACATACACTAGGGCATTTTGCTTTGATGAGAGTAAATTAGGTCATGTGACGCGTCTAGACAGGCTCACTTAAACTGCTTCAAATCTCTGATCTTCACACTGCAACGGTTAGGAAACAGATACCGAAAGCTCAGTTAGACTAAGTCTTGAATAGAGCTTTAATAGGGAATTCCAAACAGCAAAGTCATTCAGTGTCTTGGTGTGCAATGATTCATTGCATTAAAACTTCAACCCTGATAACTTTACCATAGTGATAGAAACTGGGGTCAACTTAAATATTGCCATTTTATTCACTTTAAAAAAACAACTCACAAATACAAAGGTGTCATCAGTTTAAAAGGTAAATAATTTTTTTTAAAGTATTCTGAGTACTATTCTGACCCACAAACATAGATGAAGCTAAATACGCATTAATTTACTGAACTACATTCCTTAAATTGTTGCCAATGTCTTCTTGACGATCCCACAAATTGTGATAAGCAACATTTCTGTCACTAAGGGTTTGGTAAAAAACTCTTCCAAGTAAGTGATCCACTGTTTCCTGCATGAGACACATAGAGAGGAGCATGTGTGGATTATATGCCTTATTAGTGTGGTTTAAGAGTGAACAAATCATTTTAAACTGTGTCAATCCTGCATGACAACAGTATTTTTTTTTTTGTAATGAGTTTCATCAGACTGGTCAAGCAGGTCTTTCTTCCTCCATAAATTAGAATCTCTACTGAAAGAACAAAAGCTTCATACCAGGAGTGAGTAATGCGGCAATATTTTAGCGTTACAGTCATGAATTATGACACGAAGCTCTTGTCTGAGCAACCTGTCAACACTTCTAGACCACTGAACAACGGCACAACCCTCATGGTAGCAAGAGCTGACTGGATGACGGTCCAGTTTATTACCGAATGTTTGAGTTTTGCTTATGCTGAATAAAAAAAGTAAAATAATTGTACACATAGACCCCATTTACATCTGGTCACTTCATGCATCTTGGATTGTAACTAGATAAGGCCGAGCCACATAAAAACGCAAATACAAACGCACCCAAGATACATTTTTAAACAGATATAAGTCCGATCTGCTGCAGTTTCCCGCTCCAGTTCTGGAAGAGATGACCCGCTCACACTTAACGCAGCCATCACTGCTCTTTCAGTTCAAATCCTGAAATGTGTTTAATGTTAATTCTGTATTCCACTTTGTTTTCACTGTCTTACTACAGCAGTGTTTTAAAGTATAAATGCCTACAGCTAAAATCTCAGCAGGTAACAATCTAGAGACTAGTCACACACAGGTGTAAATTGGGTCTTTCTGAAATCGGCCACAATTGCCCGGCTAGTGCATTTTTGTCTGTTCAAATTTGTTCACCAACCTCAGAGACATTGATTACCACATACTGTGAAAATGCCTTCACTTAGTGGTGGTGGTTATGGCAAAGCTTTCCTAATAATTTTTTTTTCCTAAAAAAAAAAAAAAAAAAAAAAAAAAAAACCCCAAAAAAAAAATCC
>JBBPCZ010000023.1:15388699-15399056 GCA_037974445.1 Brycinus macrolepidotus
TACCTTCAGCACCACCACTGGGTTCCTGAGCAAGACCCTTAACCCCAAGTTGCTCCAGGAAGACTGTCCCCTGTAGTCGCTTTGGATAAATGTGTCTGCTAAATGCCATGAATGTAACTGCCATCATCATGAGGAAGTGGAATGGAACCAAACTGGGACAGTCGCGTCTTGTATGCCATGCCCCTGGCCATCCCGGTCTCCAGAATACTGACCTTGGGCATTCGTCAGCCCCTACTGTTACTCATGTTTTTGCGTAGTCATTTAATGCGCGTGTCCCGCATTAATATTCACTTCTAAAGCCCAGCTGAACTTGGAGCCCATTGTCTCCTCACCGTTGTGTCTACTGGCTGGTTTTCCTGCATCTATGTCTGTATATGTCTTCATGATAGCTGTGATATGACCCCAAGTATGCACCCACTATGCCTGGCAGACTCATCTACCCTCCTGATACAGCTGAACTTACCTTGGTTCAGAGTAAAGCTCAAGTGGCTTTTGCTGAACCGTGACTTTGAGCCAAAACCTGTGAGTGCAACACTCATTTGTTTGTATTTTCTTGCTGTTTTCTGATTTAACAAATTTGAGTACCTCCTGTGAGAACGTCGCCAGAATCATGACAAGCCAGAATCATGACAATTATGTTTTGATTTTTAGTGATAATTTTTTGCAGGAAAATATCACTATAAAATAAAGAACACAATGCATTGCACAATAGTAGAAGTAGCCATCTTTAAGCCTGACTTTTGTTTTTCATTTGAAATATGGGAACATTAGTCTTAAAACTGAATAAACAAAATCAAGCAAGAAACACAACTCTGCTGTTGGTGTTTTAATTTTGGGGATTCTAATTGAGGACTCAAAGGACGTATAGAAACCACTGTGTAAAAAAAGTCTCAGGACTAAGTGAATATTTGCTTGAACATCAATTCCAACATCAATTGCTGGGTTACAGATTTAAACAATGACAACTAAAGACAGAGCTCAGGAGAGTTTTCAATTCATGAAAATGGAAGTTCAACAGATGGTGATTAGAACAAGACATGCACTGCCTGATGCCTGAGACATTTTTCAACTCTAAAGATTTTGACTTAAACCATTTATTTTCAAACCCATTCATGGTGGAGGGGTACACAGCAAAATAGCTTCCACAGAAAACAACATTTTTTTCAGATTTACCTCTATTTTATCATCATCAACATTACATATAAAAAATTTTCTAATTTACTGTTGGTTTTGGACAGTAAATAAAATGGCTATATTTGTGTTGCGGACATCGTGACTCCTGGTTCCATTCACCACCATTGTAAAGAAATCCAAAGTGTTAAGCTTCTCTGCAATAAAGCATTTCACATCAAACCACTCTGACTGTTTTCACCTCAATGACTGGATTATTTCAAAATTTTGAAATGGAATTTCGCTTCAAATTACTGATTTTCCTATCAAGGCCTTTATGTGATGTGTCCATGTATGATGGTGAGCCCTAGGTGTATTGTTCACGAAAAGCCATTTATGAAACATGAGTGATGAAGCAGACCGTAGGTGTTAGCCATGTAAGACTTCTAATATATATCTGTGATCTGTTTGACAAAAGACTCATTTGAAATACAGATGTTATAAATATGTACATCTTTTATGTTAAAAAAATAGAATTTCATACAAAGAAATACATTCATGTCTTCCTTTAAAGATTATGAAGTTAAATAAAAATTATTCTGTGATATCTACACCAGTGTATCCAGTTCCAGTCCTGTAGTTCACCACAGTTTCATGGACTGGAGCTGGAAAAACACTGATCTCCATCATTTTCTTTTCTCATAGTCATTTCATTTCTTTCCAAAAACAGATATGCATTGATGCCAGGCTCTTGGTGTGATCGGACAGTTCTCATAAACTCGTAAATTTCTGAACTTGCACTTGAATGGCTAGTCAAGAGTCCTGGGACTATGTATGTATCACCGGTCAGAACATTCTCTAATAAAATGGAAATACAGTACAATGTAAAGGCTGTTACACACCAAACACAGTACGAATAATGAGTAATGTAATAAGTAAGTAATTAGGTACAGATTTAAGAATTTTTTTTCTTTGAGTGTTTCTGTCACTTACCCTACATTATTCTTTTATTTTATTTTTTCACCATGAGGCTCACTTATAATGTCTGTGTGATTTAAGATACTAAAAATAGTCTTAAATGAACATTTTTCAACTTCTCTTTATCTTCTCTTCATTCTTTTTTACTTTAACATTTGCTTGTTTAGTCTTTGTTCTTTTACTTGAGTGAGGGACTTCTGACACTTCTGATGATGAAAAAAATGCAAAATTTATGGACATGACTGTTTGGTATTAGACTACAGTATATACACCAGTTGCAACACAGATTGTTTGGGGTAATAAAACTGTACATGCCTTGAAAACTATATATGAATGAACAGAATGTTTTGAAAATTACACTTGTGTTAATACCAGTTACAGTTATGTTAGAATAAATTTTTTTCCAAATAAATCCCACAGATAAATTGTGCTTGGTGAGTAAAGGCCTTAGATCTAGACTCAACTAGACTTAAAACTCTATTTTGGCTGAACTTTTTAGAACAATTTGTGGAAATCTCTGGTGTAACATCAGACAAACACGGGTGTTATTCTAAATCATGATATATCATGATTGTTTTAAAAATGTTTGGGTCTTTAACACTTAAGAAAACCTGAACTTGTTAAATGTTTGAAGTATTTTCAGCTCAAAGCTTAACACTGGGATGTGTTAACAGGCATAACTTATCACTGTGTTAAAAAAAGGTGTTACAATAGAGCAATTCAAATCTAAACATTTATGGTTTGTTTCCCCAACCAGGATTCAGCCCAGTCTTGGACTTCAGAGTGAACATTCTCCACTGAAAGTACAATGAAGTTTAGGATAAGGCTTAATCCATGTCTTGGAAACCTATTCTTAGATTTACATTGAAGACCTGGCTGCCTTTGGTCCATCCTAGCAGATATTGTTCACATAGTAACTTTACGAGCTGGTCTATGCTGCTGTACTGCTCACCTGATAAATAAAAAATATAGTAATAATAATTTTGTGAGATTTGACCTTACAAGTTAATGAGGACTGTCCAAACACACCATTAGAGCTTCTTCTAATCAGGATCAGCTAAAGTACTGGATGATTTCCTCTTCACTCTCTGAGGATTCTGGGGCTTGTAGTCCTCTCCAGAACCGAAGTCCAGGCTGTCCTGACCCTCTTTCCAGAAATCTGCCGTATTGAGGAATTCCTCGCCAGGGGAATGCATCTGCTTGCCGAACACTTTACTCTGCAGCTCTGCGATGTCGTTACGGATGTCAGCCATCAGCAGCAACAGGAAGTCAAAGGATCCTGGAGGGCCCTAAATAATACAACACAACAAAACATATCACTTTACACATTTATCTGCAACCAAACAGGTTGTGTATTACAACATTTCTAAACTTGTGAAAGGCATGTCTAAAGAAAAGTGCTGAAAACATTATTTGTTAAATGTGTCAGCCTTTATTAGTAATCCCTTAAGTTTTTCCAGTTTTATGATAAATATTTCATTATATTTCATGGAACTATAATCACTTAATTTAAATAATTTCTCCATCTGTTTGTTTATTGTACAGCAATTTGTTTAATGAGTGACCCGACACTTACATCTAACACAAGCTGATCTACAAACTGCCATGAGTCTGTAAAACAGCCAACTGTCTTTGAGAGCAAATTTAGTTACCCAACAGAATCATGTTTGCATTTAAACTGAGCAAACTCTACAGCACTACTGTTTTTTCATTACAATTTTGCTGGAAACAATAGAGTTAAATTCTTAAATTCTTGAGTGAAGAGAAAATTATCCAATCAGAATCTTTGTCTCTGTGTTAGCTATGTGGATATAGCTCAGCCAGCTCTCCCATTGGATGGGCCTTCAGGTGCTGGATTATTCCACCAACATCATTCAGGAGTGACAGTGGAACCAGCTAATCACTGATTTCCAACAGGTGCGGTGAGTTTCGTGAGAAAAATCATTACTCTAGGTCAGCTGGAAGTTCTAGATATGTCACTGACTGTATGAGCGTCAGCCTAACCAGTGGGTTTCTATTATCCTGTACAGTGGCAGCTCTATACCAGGACTCTTTACTTAAAAAAACACTTGTATTGTATACAATGTAAAACACATGATGATACATCAGACAGAGCATGGAATGTCTTTTACAAGCATCGGATAACCATTATTAATGTAAAATGGCCACACAGTGTCCATGTGCAATACAATCCCATCAGGGCACCAGCAGAAATTAGTGCTGTCATAGACATGTGGTTTTCATATTTTTTTTCTCTTTTTTCATTTATTGGCTTGAACTGAAGGGCTAGATGTAGTAGTTACAGTTCAACACAGGTTTATAATAATGTATATGTGGAATGAACAAACTGTATTGAACACTGCTGAAGTGCTTTAGCAAGTCATCTACTTCATCTCAGTCATCTCCTCCACCCACATCTCTGCACTGCGCAGTGGGCAGGAAGATGTTCACTGATCTTTGACCTTCTGAACTCACACCATGCTAAATTAGTGCTCTCCCCACTACCCCTCGATTCTGCATTACCATGTTAAAAAAAAATCCTAGAGTGTGTAATGAGAAAAATGTGGAAGGAAAAGATCCTGCCAAGATATACAACTTTTTTTTTCTCTTTACGGTCCAGTTACGTCTTCCTGTCTTTCATCCAAATGTCTGTTCATTCATGTATTTTCCTTGTTTTCCTTTTTCTTATTAATTCTTTCTGTACATATAGTCCTCTGTTAAAACATTGTTATATTCCTCTGTTATTTATGTTTGTATAAATACTTTTTCAATAGGAATAGAAATAAAAAATCACATTGTAAATTAAACCTGATTAAACCAAATATTCTTATTTGTGTTATTAAAAACATAATAAACATTGCTCATGGATGACCCTGTGAGTAGCCCCAGCAGGTCATGCTCTGGCCATGTCAAAATGGAGAAAAGCTGCTGGAGGAGTCTATCTAGAACCGTCCCCAGTGAGTATGTAGCAGCCCACATTAACGTCAGCTCAAATGCAGGATCCGCCTCGCAGACAGATTAAGGGTTTGATCTTGAAGGCTCCCAGCAGGCAGTCTTTCCCCTTACAGAAGAGGTCATATGCGTGCAGCCTTAACAGAGTCGTAACCTGTTCCCTCTGAGTGCCCGCACAAATTCTCATAACTCACTTTCTGACCCCTTTTTCTGCATTCTGCAGCTGGCCACGTGGGGACTGGTACAGTGGGTCAAAAACACATAACTCAACTTACTGTCAACAGCATCTTAATACAAGCAAAACAAATCGAAACAAGCAAAGACATGCAATATGAGAACATTATCCAAAACTGTGACAGTGAACTAGTACATGACTGACAAACACAAGGGGTAAAAGGTTATGGACACCTGGTGCTTTAAGTTTTAATGAATAAGAATGCTTTCTTTTGAGAGTTTGCAATAGGTTAACACAACTGGTTGGATCTTACTAATTGTAAAACTGAAGGAAAGACTTTGGGAATAAAGCCAAAGGCCACACATTTTATTCCTTGAATGTTTCAGGTGTTTAAACCCCTGGGCAAAAAGTGTTTCAATATGTGCCTTTAAGAGGCAATTTGAAAAAAAAAAGAAAACTGTCAAATCATTGTTTAGGCTCTTCATACCAGGGAAGACACTTTGCAGAGTGATAAAACTGAGCGCTGAATCTAAATATTACCAACAGATAAACAAATATCAGGTTTATGCTAAATAAACCTTTTGAATAGATCTGTTTCAAACTTAATTGAAATAAAAAAGGCAAACTATCCACAAACATTTGATAGGACAGATAAGAGAAGAGACAGCAGAGAGAGAGATGGTGTGAAAGAAAGACAGAGACACCATGAGAAGAAGTGGCATGAATAGAGTTTCTTACTGGTGGTCCGGAAGGCCCAGGAGCCCCTCTCTCCCCCTGGAGAATCCAAACAAATATTTGCATTAGCAGGATTACAGTGAAGAAACCATGAGAAGCCTTACAGGACAGTTATTACTCCGTTATCTCCCAGTAACATTATCACACGTGAAAAAACAAGCCATGCACTCACACTTCCAGACCCACGCTGCCCACAACTTTTCACTTTAGCTCCAGTTCTACATGCCTCAACATCAGTGGACTACAATTAGAGGTGGGCAGTATGATATGTTACTGTTACTGAGATATATTACATACAATAGGCTTTTCTAGTATATTATGGGTATCAGCAGTACTTCCAGAACACTGGACAACTCCAAATATATAAAAAAGACTTAGACCAATTACAGAAAACCTGTTAATAACAACAGCAACAACAGCAACAACTGCACAAATTACATAGCAACCAGTAGCTGACTGGGCATCAGCCCAGTACGATCTTCTTATTTCCTTTATTTATTCTTGCAGATTCCTTCTTAGTTTTGCACACAAAAGTCATTGTAGTGCATTTTATAATCTTTTTTATAACGTTTTTATTTTACTATTATTATCTTACTATTTCTGTTCCAACATGTGCACAGACATCTGAAAAATGAAACATGATGATACATATCATATTTCAGGGAAATGCCTTCAAGTGATGTGATGTTATATTTTGGGGCATATCATCCACCTTATGCTGAAACACAAGGTCGAAAAAAAGGAGTTCACTGACAAAGTTTGTGTAAATGTTATGCTAGTACTGCTTGCGCGGCCCATTTGGAGCTGATCTCTAGTTCATTTGGGCCGAGGTATGATGGTAAAGTGCCACACATGAAGCAGCCGGGCAGACACTGACCTCAGTGCAGAGATTACAGAAGGTCAATAGGTCACACAGGGCTAGTAAGCTGTGCCAGATGTTTCTGATCTGTGTTTGAGAAGCTCAGAAAAACATAACAGAGGAGCTAGGCCTACAAACAAGGTCCAAAAAAACATGAGCAAATCTGCACACATATGAACGGGTGCAGAACTATTATTTGGAGGATCCTTACACTCGCATCTCTTTTACAAAATGGTTCTTTGTAGAACTTTGTAGAACCATCCATTGAAAAGTTCTTTAAAGAATCAAAAGTGGCTCCTCTAAGCCATAAAGATGTCATGTTTATCTTCAAGATTATCCTCCCTCATCCTTGTATTTATTTAGTAGTTATGTAGTTGACTTGCTCTATTCCAGACTAAACTGAAGCTATATCATAGTGAAAATGTTTGTTTGCTCTTATTTTTGCAGCTGTAAAAAATTAGATTGTTCAGATTTGTCCATAATGAAAAACAGAACTGTAGATAATTACATAATAACTAAAGATCCATACAAGACTAAAGAATATCCTGAATGCTTTATATTTGAAAGGCGGGGTGATCAAATGTTGAGGCACGTAATGTATCAAGAAATTACTATAAATAGATAATACCAGTATACTATTTATCAACAGCTTCTTGATCACCCCCCCCCACCCTCACCCCCACAAGTCACCCAAGACTTAATTAAGTTAGTACCTACCTACAGTTAATATACAGAAGTTGAGAGAACACACTTCTGCACATTTTAATGCACAATTACAGCTTATTTGCCAAATTTATGATACTGGAAAAAATAAAACATAACATTCGGTCTGTGCAAAATTTCTGCGTTTTAGTATTCCTATGCATGTTTTTTCCAGTATGAATATAAATCAAATGATATAATAGAATTGAACAGAATAGAATAGAATAGAATTGAACTGAACTGAACTGAATGGAACAGAATAGAATTTAAAAAACACAAAACATGTAACTGGACCGTGAATGTTCATGACTGCACCTACATATGTTGACCTTGACCTGATAGATACACAAACTGTATGAGGAACAGACATTATTACAGGAGGTAAACTTCAGTGGGTTTATTAGTTTAATCTGAGTTAATGCTGCAGTCTCATTCAGGATTCTTCAGCCTACCACGGGCCATATTACTATTGCTACTTGGATTAGGTTCAATATTTCACTCTACAGGGCCAACGTCATGCATATGCTGCAGGTTTATTGCTGGTCATTCAAAGGAAATGTGGGTTAAGCTTATGTAACTCATGGATCTGTGGCAGCGCAAACTGCCAAAATAGTGACTTGCTGATGTGCTTTTTTGTGCATTTTCCTGTTCTTGCCTTGAGTCACTGAAATAAATATGATGCAAAAAGAGCTGCAGTGAGAGTCAAGCTTGCAAATGGAAGAATTCTGTGTTTTGTCTGTCGATATTCCACTGTGTAATCAATGAATCATATTTACCTCTGCAGGAACGCAATCAGAATGTTTAGAGATCCCTCCAAAGGGGCTTTTAATTCATCCCTGTACGCCCACAGAGAAACCTTTCCACTTTGCGCTCTCTCTCTTTTGGTTCTCTCTGGCCAAAAGGCTTATTTCATTACTGATAGCTCTGAATGGATTTTAAACATCTTCATCCAGCTTTTGGGAATGTTTTGCATTCCGTTAGAGGAAAATAGCCCAGGGGGCTGGAAGGCTGCAGAGGAGAGGGGTTAGAGGTGCTGGAAACATACTGAAAACACACTGTACCTTCATGCCATCTCTGCCTGGAGCACCAGGAGGACCCTGTAAAAAACACACACACATGCACAAACACATTTTAAATGATTCAATGACAATTTAGTGGTTACACTCTTGAACACCAGTACATAAATGAGCGTTTATTAATACTTCACAAATCTAAACTGCTTTAGGTTATAATGTGCTAGCTTTTGTGACATCACAAAAACACTGAATTCAGGGATTCTACAGACTGAGGAGTGGACAGTACGTTTTGAAACTTTAACATTTACATGGTGCATGGTTTATAAAAAATGAGGAAAATTCAGGTTGGGCCTTTTAACAATCAAACGTACAATATCTGTAAAACTTTAGTTCATAAAGCTACATGACACCTGCATAGATCTTTTTATGACAATTGACAAAAGACTACATTAACATTTCTATGAATGTTCATTCCAGCAAAGTTCACTTATTATAAAGGTAATTTATAAAGGTAACTTTATAATTTAATGTCATTTCTCATAAAATACTTACGTAGATGTCATGTAGCCTTATGAACACTACCTTACAGTAAAATGTTATCATAATATGAATACCTATTAATAATGCCATAAATACCGACATTTTGTTAAAGTCTCATTAATCATTAAATATTTATTAAGATTACTATGATTAGTTTGGTGGTAAAGGGATACACTTCATAAATACCTAATGTAGTTTGTATTCGACTATGTATTACTTCACCTTGAGGTATCAAAGTTATAACTTTTTATAAATATTCAGTTGAATTAGAAGATTGCTCTGTGCCTGTCTCAGCCTCCGTGGATGTACATTAACTGAAAGAATTCCTGAAAACCAAACCAAAGTTTAAATATAATCTGTAGGTTAAGCAGTGCAGGCTGCATTCATTGTGTTAGGAAAAGGAAAAGAAAAAGAATGAAAAGGTTAACAATACGGTCCTCATCTTCCAAACACACATCTGAAACATCAACATGAAATAAATTCTACATCAAATCTACATTAAGAATGTTTTTTGCTTTTCCTGTAATGTTCATGTTTTGTGGATCCAAGGTTTTGTTCTGACATGGACATTGTGTAAATTTACCATTTACAACTGAAAGGGAGTTGATTTGCAAAACTTTGCCCATATGCACACACATTCTCTCACACATACATACATATTCAGGCAGAAACATACACATACATACACAGGCAAACACAAACATGCTGTTTGCCTTTCCAGGACATTCAGACATGCTAGAGCTGTAAACTTTCCAAACTTGTACAGTGGACTATTGGTTTCCTCTGCTTTCAAACACACAGTCGAATCCTGACAGACCCCCACTTTGGCTTGGGCGGACTTAGGGGGCTGGCGACCTTACAATTACACCACATACTTGGTCATTCATCAACTTTTAAAGCAGAAAAATAAAGAATGAAAACAACAGGTTTCCAACTCACTCAGGGTCATCAGAAAAAATGTGAAGGCTAACTCTGGGGTGTTGAGAGCCAGCTGAATGCTTCTGCATCCAGCGTTCATAAATTACATCGCCAAATAAGCATTTTTCTTCTTTAATAGTATGGCGGAGACTAGTGCTCCAAGACCTAAGAGTCAGAGGTCAGCATTATCAGGCATGCTAATTGCTAGACCTCAGGAACGAAACAGCCAAGCAAAACAAAACCTGCACGGTAAAGCATTCAGCCCTTTCCCCTGTTGCTGCCATTACAATTTATCAGGACTGAAGCTGTGCTTTCACACACACACACACACACACACACACACACACACACACACCATCACACACACACACT
>JBBPCZ010000023.1:15399156-15420150 GCA_037974445.1 Brycinus macrolepidotus
GCCTTCTCGTCCAACATCAGTGCCTGACCTCATAAATGCTCTACAGAATGAATGGGCACAAATTCCCACAGAAACCCCAAAATCTTGTGGAAAGCTCTCCAAGAAGAGTGGAAGCTGTTATAGCAGCAAAGGGGGACCAACTCCATATTAAAGTCTATAGATTTGAATGCAATGTCATTAAAATCCTTGTTGGTGTAATGCTCAGGCATCCCAATAATTTTGTTCATATAGTGTACAACTTTTCCCACCAGTAAATGGCACTCACGACTGACAAAGTCATACAAGTGATTAATGTCAAAAGACTATACCATATATTCTTTAATGACATCTATGATATCAGCAAACAAAAAGCAGGATGTATCCTCTGGATCTGTGTGATGTGACAGGTAGAAGGTGTTTAAAAAATTCTGTCTCTCAGTTCTGTCTTATTTGGTGATGTTCATTTTGAACTTGTCAGTCCAGCTCATCCCTGCAGCTCAATGTAAGAAAAATCTGGAGACTGGAGAGGCCAAGCCATAATTCTCAGAACTTTGTGCTTTCCTTTAAACTGGAAATAATTTTGGCACAATTTTGAAGAACACTTGAGATCATTATCCTATTGAAGAATGAAATTTTGTCCAATGATACGTACACCAGAAGGAATTGTGTAATACTGAAGAACAGAGTGATGCTACTCTTTTTTCATGATCCAACATAAAGTGAATGTCAGTCACTAAAGACAGACCTCAAATGTCACTTCAAAACCAATAGCTTGAGCCTTTGTGGTTAAATAATGTGTTACTACAGGCTAAAATATATTGAAAACCATTTGGTTACATTTGTTTCAGGTATTCATAATGTTTGAAAAAGCTGTATATTTTTTTCTAAACGTGGGCCCACACTTTTGGTCTGCAGTGTATATTTTTATACAGATATTTTGATTTGGTGGAATTTTTTTTTAAATTAAAATATTTATTGTTTGCACCAAGTTTACCCTTGTGAGCCTCTGAAGCACAGGATACTAGAAAACATGAAGATGAGATGTGATCTTGTCATTCTCAAAAAAACAAAAACAAAAAAAAAACAAAGTAGCTGCTCCTCAGTCAATATAAAATCAATTCATTATTAACAATTTATTTATATAAAGGCAGCTTTAACTTGCACTGATTAACACAGACACGTATCAGAAGGGTCAACAGGTTTTGACTGTGTCTTAAAAAGGATCTATACTGTGTGAAGACAAAGTAGCAAATATTTGCTAAAAGAGCAATACTGAAACTGTTTCTTGAGCTGAAAAATCTAATACAGTGTTAAAATCTCACCAGTGGCATCTTATCTGTGGATTAATGATTACACATACAGTTTGAAATGAACGCAAACTTTTTTGTCCCTGGACACCTCAGCTGTGCTACAGGGAGCCAGAATGAGTCTGTTTCTGCTCTGTGTTATTCTTCACTGCCTCAAGATCTAAACACAAACTGAAAATAGAAACTCAATACAAAGCCGTCCAAAAAAAGTGTACGGATTCACGATGGGAATGAACTCTGTTACACTGGAGCTGGTGCACACACACACACACACACACACACACACACATACACACACACATATATACACACAAGCACACACACTTGTATGCATGTTTGTGAATACAGGGGCCTATCCGAATACAGTGATGTACACAAACAAATCTCATTCTGAGGTCAAAACAAATAATACTCAGAATCAGTCATTCAGCTGGGCTTCTTTCTGTAAATATTTGGCCACTTAATCCGTTTCTGTGAGACGCTCTTAACTGTGCAGAACACACATCCTTTTTCCACAAGTAACACAATCTGTCAGCGATAGCCAAAACGTGTTACAGCTCTCTACAGGCCTGCTTTCATTAGGCCTCTCTCTGGCCTACTGCTGTATACAGTACACAAACATATTAACGGTATGAATTTATTGTCTTACTTGTCTAGCTCAAAGGGAAATTCCTCTCATTTTTGTTGTGATATAAACAAAGTTGTTCATAGTGGTTGTGAAATGGATCTTGTAGAAAAGGAATTCTTCACAGTGGTGGGGAATCTTCTTTCTAAATCCACTAGTGAAGCTACATGTGTCTTCTGAGTTTTATATGTAATGTTTATGATGGTAAAACAGTAAATATGAAAAAAAAGGTATTATGTATTATTTTTGTTTGCTTGGGGACTATTTTTCCTCACAAGGACCTGCGTGTATCTCTTTACCATGAATGAACGCATTCTAAAAAACAGCAAAAACCTCACAAAACAATGTCTTAGGCATCAGGCACTTTAATTTTTAAAATTCATTTCTGTGAGGTAGCTTTCAGATTGATTAAGTGCAGTTGTCTGGTTTCTATCAGCACTTCTATAAAAAATTCTGACTTGGTAAGCTTCTCAGGAACGGAGCATTTTACACAAAATCACTCCCAATTACTTTAGATGCATCTTAACAATTGAATCGTGTAAAAAAATGAGAAAAATCTATGGATTTCACGTAACATAAAAATCCTGGGTGTACTTATATCACAGCCATCATAACATAACTAAACTTTAAAAACTCCTGCATCCTTAAGAATGGTGTAATTCGGTGCCTATTGGACTTTGGCCTTGAGTGATTAATGTTATTTTATTGTACAATTAAATGTAAATCCATTATTCCACATTACATTATACAGTGAGTGATAATGTCATTACAAAAGGCATCTGTAGTTTTTTAGCTTTCACACAAGAAATATTCGGCCTGTTTGTCGAAGACACGTGAAAAATCAGCCAGACTTTCAGTCGGCTCTCTGAGATTCTTGAAAACTCACAACTAGGATAACAGCCTAGCCTTGGACTGCACACCGTACTGAATGGAGGTTATAAAGAGGAAAATATAATCAAGGACCAGGCCTAATGCCTTTCTGGGAAACACATAATGTTTATTTCATGCAACGTAACTTTATCTGATTTCTTTCTGTTTGCTTCAATGTGAAGAAATGTCAAAATATGGCAAACATTTTCTTTCCATATAAAACAGTATATTTTCATTAGATTCAAATCATTACAAACTAATAAAATAATCTCCTTATGTAATTATAAGCATAGATGTGGTACAAGTAGTTTAGAACTCCACTTTCCACACAATTTCTTTGCTAATTTCAGTGAGTTTTATCCGGGAGAATATTGTAAAATTACACTATGCTTCTCTTATCACTAGCAATAACTACACTTTGTGAGGGGGAACTAGTGAGATTGCTCTCTACAAACTGCAGCAAACTATCATCAGGTGCTGCAAGCAGATTCAACAAACTGTGTGTGTCTTGAGAGCATCACAGGTTACTGTGAGTGACAGCAAAGTAACTGAAGAATTTCCACAGACAGTCAAGAGGAGAGCTGAGGCTAAGGTTGGAGAGTCACAGCCCCCCTCTGTTAGTGTAAATCCTGCTCTATTTGGACAACTTGCTCAGATAACTCACTTAGATAATGTACAGCAAACCACTACAAACTGCCTGTCAAAAACACGTCTCATGATCAAGCCGCTCAGGAATCCACGGGGGGTGAAAGTGGTTCACTCGGGACGTCCACTAGCCAGAACACTCCACAACACTAAAACTCGGTCTCCAAAGCACAGATGCATGCTGGGAACAGTCCTGCAGGAAGACATAAATTACTAAAGCAAAGGCAACTCGAAAAACACTTGGATACCTTTTTTCCATGTTCTTAATACTTTTTTCACATTTTGCATTCAGAAAGGATATCTGTCATGGTTAAAAATATCTCTACACTACTACAAAAACAACAAAGAGGATATGATAAAATATGATTCATAACACTTTATGTATCATCTTAAGAGAAAATAATTTCCTCTTAAGATGATACAGGAATAAATAATTTCAAATGTTTTTGTCTTTCCTTTCCCATTGGTCTAGAATGTTTCTCCATCAAATTTCCTTTCTTTGATCCATTTTCTACAAAGGTCTTTCCCAGATTAAGTGTCTCGGGATTTCTAAAGTAAACTCACCCACACCAGATTTTCTTTGGCAATTATAATATAATTACACTCGATTGTTTTTGGACAGAGAACAGGATAATTTGTCTTGAAAGGTGATATTACTCTGAAGGTTTGCTGTCGACTAGATGAGAGTTGTCATAGACACTGATTGTGCATAACATAGCTGAGTGCACGGAGCAGAAAGGTTCTAGCTGTAAATGCCACATTCCCGAGTGCTCTATGCCATCCAAATGGAGGACTGATCCACTTTCCATGGTGGCGTAAATCAAACTGTGATGAGTTGTGTGTAACTGTAAAATAAATACACTTGTAGCGGGGCTCCGCAACATTGACAAAATACTAGTGCTGTGATTAGACTGCTCCATATTGTGATTGTGTTATGACTGGCAATATAGAAAAACACACTGGTGAATTAATAATGTGACATGGTTAAAGATTGGCCTGAAATTACCGTTGCCTTATTACATGAATTCAGAAAACGTGCTGTGAAATGCTTTACAGACTTGCTGGAACCAAACTTACTTGAAGGCTTTGCTGTATGTAATGTAACACATATTAACTCTGTTTTTGAATTCATTTTTTTCAGTTATCCAGCATCCATGCATACATGAGACATCATGTACAAAGGTTGTGGATTACTGCAGGAAACTACAGCACTCCTACTAAACCACCTACATAAATGGCATCCCAGTGATGATGGTGAGCACCTTTGTTTTCAGATTTCCGACAACCTAACCTGGTTACTAAGGCGAGGCAGAGGTTTAAGAGGTTTAGGGTCATTCCAGCAATCCTAAAAACTTTCTGCACAGCTAATGTCAAAATGTCATCTTGACCAAGAGAATCACTTCAAGGTTTGGGAACTGCTCTGTTCAAGGCAGCAAAGCCCTGAAGCAAGTGATCAGAGGAGCAGAACGCTGTAAGACCACAGCAATCCGAATCATCAAGGACTCTTCCCATTTCTGCAACTATTTGTTCTGCCTGCCAAACTTTGGCAAATGGTTCTGCAGCCTTATAGTGAGGTCTGAGAGACTCAAGATGAGCTTTTATCCTTAGGTCATAAGGCTTCTCAACCAGGGCATGCCTCACTTTCATTCAACAGCATTCCCTATACCATAATGTCTTCTGAACCTTTTTGACCATTTGTATTTTGTACAATGTCAATTTCCACTTCTTCTATTTATTCTCCATAGTAAATATTCAGATACATTTAGTCAATAGTCTGTATACACTGTTATATTTATATTTTTTACATTTTTTGTCAACTTCTGTTACTCTGTTCTTTATTCTATTTTCGGTTTTCTAGTTGTCGCACTTAGGAGGGTTACATTTCACTGCACGTTGTATGTGTATAGCTTGAATAATCATGAATCTTGCAGCAAGGCCAATTCTAAAGATATCTCAGTCAGAAATAAGTATAAAAAGTACAAAAATAAACATTCAATTCAAGTTTTAAATAAATAACACACTACATTTCAGAACTACAAAAATACACCCTCAAAATATTGCAAAATGTATTTTTTATTTCCTTTTTTTTTTTTTTACTTTTCTGCTATATATATCAGATAAACACATATCAGATAAATATGACAAAAGTAAATGAAAATTACATTATTTAAAGAGAAGAGTAGATTAAAAGGCACATATGCTTTAAAAATATGCTTTAATTTAAATGTGCAAAACAGTTCCACATGAATGAAACACTGAGTCTTTATAGTCACTGTCAAAAGAGAGTAAAAGCCAATAATTGTGTTGATGTAATAAATTTAGTTCAGGTAGGGCCAAAGTACACATGAATAATATCATTTTAAGCAATATTTTATCAGTGCAAAGCCACTACTTTTTTGGTTTGAGAGTAAAGGGTCAATATGCTCTAGTGTGTTTTGACCTAGAGGCAGACTGCACACATTAACACTGTATTTCATATGGAGCATGACGTGTAAAAACAATGTCAGAGCAAAACTTGTGAGAGAGAGAGATGGAGCGAAAGTAGGCCAAACAGTCCAGGAGTGTCCAATCGCTCTCCATTAAACTAATACCGGTGAACACATACACACACCTAGAAACATCAATAAATGTGTATGGAGACACATGATCAAGCAAATCACAATGTTATTGCAACTGGACAACGTCTTGAGTACGTGTTTCTGTGATAAAACTGGTGATTGTTATTTTTATATGGAAATAAAAACCTCAGATGATTACTTTATAGCCACATCCAGTCCAAACACTGGGTTTTAGTGGGTGAGCTGATGACATCAGCCACAAAAAAGTGCCATAGCGTATGGGAAAGAGCTCTGTTGGTAATTTAGCTGTATAGATCATTTTCAGCGAGCCCACTTATTATAAATTAAGCCACTTGGGTACAGGATGCAAGGGACTTAGAGACTTCATTTTCACTGTCAGCTATTTTTCATAACAATTTCTGCATGGAAAAAAATGAAGTGAGGAGGGGCTTAATGTCTACCTTTAGCTCTGTGACCAGCTCAACCCAACACCTCTTCGTTCTGACAGTCCAATAAATTCCCACCAATCCCCAAAGAGACCTGACCCCATCCAACACAAACACATGCATGAAAAAAACCCATAGCGGTCTGAATTTGCACGAAAGTTCTACTTCATTTAAAAGAGCATAACCTTGTGAATTTGCTTCCCATGTGTTTTATTTTAAATCCTGTTGGGTCCGCCATGGTGCATACGCCTTGAAACACCTCTTCTTATATTTTGTTTTTTATGACCGACAGCTCATTTAAAGAAGCAGAGAAAATATGAAATGCATGAAACTTCCAGTTCATATGATGTTTGTGATTGTAAGTACAGACGTTATGTCATGTTTTTGTTCATTTTGGCATCAACATGAACGAAAAAAAAAATAAGTTTAGACTCAAACCAGTTGATATGGAATGTAAATCAAATGTAAATATAGTTCATTATGCAATCAGCAGCCATAACATTAAACCTGCCTAACATTGTGCAGGCCCCCCTTGTCCTGCCAAAACAGCTTTGCATAGACTCCTGAAGTCTTCTGTAGGTTTGCTGTGGTATCTGGCACCAAGAAGTTAGCAGCACATCTTTTAAGTCATGTAAGTTGTGAGATGGCGCCTCCATGGTCCAGACTAGTTTGTCCAGCATGTCCCACAGATGCTCAATCAGACTGAGATCTGGGCAATATGGAGACCAAGTCAACATTTAGACTTGCCATGGTCCTCAAACCATTTCTGAACAGTGTTTGCTGTGTGGCAGTGCACATCATATTGCTGACAGACATCACTGCCATTAAGGAATACACTTGGCATGAAGGGGTGTACTTGGTCTGCAACAATATTTAGGTTGGTGGTACCTTTCAAAATAACAACCACATGAATCCAGGACCCAAGGTTTCCCAGCAAAACATTACCCAGTGCATCGAACTGCCTCCACCAGCATGTCTTCTTCCTTAAGGGCATCCTGGAACTATCTCTTCCCCAGGTAAGTCACACACACACACACATGGCCATCCTCATGATTCATCAAACCAGCCTACCTTCTTCCATTGCTCCAGCATTCAGTTCTGACACTCACATACCCACTGTAGGCTCTTTCAGCAGTTATTGGAGGTCAGTATAAACACTCTGACTGCTCTGCTGCTGTGCAGCCCCATATGCAGCAAACAGAAAATAATGTCTTCGAATTACTGAAAGTATTAAATACATTCTCATCAGGCTTATTTTGTCCATACATATACTTTAAACAACATAAAAAAGTTAAAACAAAACACATAAAAGTGGAAATAATATCTCAAATAAAACAAAAGCAATCAATTATGATTATTGTAATTGTGTGACAGCCCTAGTATGAATCGTATGGAATAACAGACCAGTTTTGAAGTTTTGCCACATGTTTAAAAAAGCATTACTTCAATCATGGATTGGTGGTGGTTAGACATATCAACACTTGTTCTGGACACATCATCGCTTTGGCCCTCCCGCAAAGCCCCGAATTTATACTGCTCTGCTGCCTCATTGGAAACAGCCTCCAGAAAACTGCTTACATAAGCAAATCTATATCTAAGTTACACTTCACCTCCCATGCGTCTGACAGCAGAGTGAGAATATTTATGTGGCTGTGGTGTGGGGTCTTGTTTTTCCGCTCAATCGAGATCCAACCTGAGACGCATATGTTCTGTCCGCCATTGTTATGGCACAGGCCTAGTCACATTTGGGGTTTTTTCTCACCCTGTTGACTGCAAGATGGTTCCAGATTAGACCTTGGTTGCATGTGGTTGTGGTTAGCAAAGGCTGATTCTTTCATTAACCCAATCTCTCTCTCCCTATCTCTCTCTCTCTCTGTCTCTCTATTTCTCTCTTTCACTCTCTGTTTATCTGCAACATCTAAATACCAAGCACTATCTCCTTTAAGCCCTCAAACACGCACATTAATTTTACCAAATTCAGAAAAGATGTGCGCTGTGTCTGGCCCCATGGAGCCATGAAAGAGAAAGAAAACAAGCTGGGGAGAACTTGGGGCACTTCGCCACTTCGTCTGGTTCCAATAATCAGCGTTACAGAGGAAGTTCAGGTACCTTTTCTTTAGATCCTGGCACACAGCTCAGACTGCACAAAGTGCTTCACCATGACAACCCCGGAAATTGCTCAGAACATGTCTGTCCATACGTTGTTACACAGAACGTATGCTCAGGACGTCCTGCTCAGACCATAACTCAAACCATACACTTCCCCAGCCCCAAGCCAAATCCATAGCAAAGTTACTACAAGCACCCCTGACACTATAGGAAACATGTTTCAGTGACATATAATGGCAAATGGCCACTTTAAAACCATGATGCTTTTATAGTTTTAGGCATTGCATGCATAGTATGGAATATGTGGAATATATGGAATATGTCTTTAATTTTTCATGTTTAACTATTTAAAATCTGCCACAAATGGCTCATCTCATTTATCCGAATACAAGAACTGAATGTGAAACAAATAACCGACATGAAGGACTCAGATTCAATTTTTCCAGGGAAAGGCACTCAGCTACTGAACCCTGAGGGCCAGCGTCTGGAAAATGTTCTAGTGTGACAAAGCCCCAAAAGACGGTAATAGACATTTTCTTGGCTCCACATTAAAAGCTTAAACGAATGTACAAAAATAGTAGGCAAACTTATGAGTTATATTTCTGGACTATTTAGAAGTGAGACAGAAATCAAGATGAATGATTACTCGCTGACTCTCTGGAGAAAATTGAAGCAGCGTTAGTCAAACCAACACAGTTTCAGGATATCCCCTTTCTGTCTAATAGATCAAAACCTTCTCCTAGTAAACTTGGCCAAACCATGAATCATTTTCTTATCATACTGTGCAAGGTCCACTAAAAACATACCTGATTCTCAGCCAAACTCAACTAATCGTCATGCATTGCTTAGTTCTGCATTGCTTCTCCTGTGGGTTAACAAATACACAATCCTGAGTGTTTCATATCCACCTCCCTCTCCTTGTGTATTTGTGTTATCTTTATTTATTATGATACATGTCTTTTAAGATCATTTCCTATACACCCTCTGAGCAAATTGCTGCAAACAGTTGGTCAGAGTGAGGCCTGTACAGCGGATTTATTTCACAGATATGTGACCAGCTGGTGCTTCATGAGAGAAAGAACAGCAGTCCTGCAGGTGCTCCATCTCAGATTAGGGTTCCTTTTCCTTCCAAGTACAATAATTTAGTGCCATGTGATTTAGCCATACTGTACATTGTCAAAAAATAGTTTAGGAAAGCATCTTATAAGTGGTAGAATGAGCATCACGCTGAACACCCATGCTACCATTTAAAATTAAGGCTAAGATGGTGTTATTAAACTGGCCTAAGAACGATTATCAATGTGTTACGTTCTCATAACTTATTAGTTAGAAGTTTGATAAAAACTGATTTTTAGAGCAACTAAGGTACTTACTCACCAAATTAAAACACCAAATGGTTTTTGTGGGGGGTTACCCCATTTTGGGTTAGGTTGTATGGGTAGGGTTGTATGATATTTGTGTTGTATATGACCTCTGTTATGCTTAAGATCCATTTTGGGAGACTCATTGACAACCTGACAATGGAGGCTCTGTTTGTATTTAATCGCTCTTGAGTGTATCATCTAGTGTAATATTGACCACCTGTAGAGATTTCATCTTAGTAAAACAGAGTTGTCATGCCCGCAGCACCACAGTAGCTGGAAATTCCTTCCACTGATACATCATTAGACTGTCTCTCTTTATAAAAGTGCACAATATTTACTTTACATTAAATAAAACATTTTATTCAGATGCAGAGTGCCATTTTTCCTTTGAGTCCCTGCTCCCCAAAATGTCTATGCAGAAGAGAATAACACAGATCAATGGCTATGTTATGGAGAAAAAACAGCATCAGCAGCAACATTTGTCAGTCATGCTGAATATAATCTCTGATTTAAGACTTACAGTAATAATCAGCATGATCACTGTACTTAAAAAGACTAGTAAAAAGTGTTCAACAGAAAAACAGATGTGCAGAAACTCAGGGCAGAGAACAGGGACGTATAAAACATTACAGGAAGCTGTAGACAGAAACTGCATCAGCAGAAACAGCATTAGCAGAACAGGTGTGATCTCATAGTCCTAATGATGAAGTGTTCTCTATACAATGTGGTCCTGTGTTAAAATCATGCAACGGAAAATTCAGCAGAACATGCTTCTGACACACAAGATCCCACCAGAGCTGACCTTCCGACCTCCAGAAAGGTGAGCCTACCTGGAAACTAGACCGTAACCAAACACTTGTTAAATTTGTCATTCAGAGCGAAATTAAACAGCCGAAAGAAAACACTGCCAGAGTGATGTCAACCAATACGCTCGCACTTCTCAACTGGAAACCAGAGTGTGACGTGTTGAAAGTGCATGTCTCTGAACATGCTAAACATGTTCAACGCAAGTAGATATTTTATATCACCACTTTCCAAAAAGTTAGTATGCTGGGGCATGTCATATGACAAATATTTTACCAGCAAATTTTAAAGAAAGCTCAAAATCTGAGGTTCAGGAGGAAAATATGCTACTTCAAAAAACATTTGCATTCACAACATAATGCAAAACCCAGCACCTCCACAAGCCAGAATAAAGCCAAACTCAATCTGATGGCAAAAAAAACCCATTCATATTAAAAAACTTACCTACATTGCTACAAAAGTGACTTAGTTAAGCCAGACAATAAAAAATATGACTGAATATGTCTAAAAGGGTTTTCTTGCTGAAACACTAAGCAGGCTAAACAAAAATAGTCTTATCCTTAATTAACTGTGGCTGACCATAGTCAGTCAAAGACAGTCAGTCATTGACTAAACTATTATATGACACATTTGTAAACTGTTTAACTGACTGCATCAGTGGCCTTACCATAGTAAATATCCCTGAATGACTCAATGATTCATAATCGTCTATGTCCCTATATCTCACTGATAAGTCGTAGTAAATGTTCCTAACTGACTCACTGATTCCTCAAAGTCAGTATCTCTATATTACATAATCAGTATCCCTAAATGATTCCTAATAGTCACCGTCCCTAAGTGACTCATTGACCCCCCATAGTCAATGTCTTCAAGTGATTCCTGACTGCAAAATATGTATGTGTGACAGTTTGAGGGGTTGTGTTGGTTAAACTTGTTTTAGGTACTGCATATTTGCTGTGGCTGAAACAATAGAAAAAGAGAAAGTGGACTAATATGGTAATACTGAATTCATCAATAAATGCCATAAACAGTCTACTCCATTGTTCCCCCTGTATTCAGTTCATCACAGATAGATAATTACATGGATGGATCACATTCAACAGGCTCTGTTAGTGGAAAAATGATACAGCTGGCTTTGGAACCTACATCAAAAGGCAGTCCAGTATCATTTACAAAAATGAGGTCAAAAGTTTCAGTGTCTGACGATGTTCCCCATGGACAGCATTCACCGCCAGACAAACCAAGGCCTAGTCCTGTTAAGCATGAGCGGTGTGCTGTTAGCAATAGACGCTGATAGGAGGTGTAGACCTAACAGCAAGGCAGAACATTTCCGTTGGCTTTGTTGGGGTCCTGGAGGGCCAGTAAACTGCTGTGTCTTTTCCTAATGGAGGAATAAATTAAGAGTTAAAATGACCACAAAGTGCGTAAAAGGGCAAGACCAAAAACGGAACTGGACTGCCGCCTGAAGGATATACATCCACAGCAAATCCCACAGCCAGGAACTTCAGCAGTTAAAAAGAGTTAGAAACATCTCCAGACCACACTGTTGTGGGTGGTAATCCTCCCCCCCACACACACCTCACCAACCCCATTTCACATCTAATTACATATGACTTTATTATCCAATAAACTTCAATCAAACAGAATGCCAGTGCAAGTAACCAGCTGTAAATGGGACAAGAATGAATTTGAAAATAAGCTCCATCATGTAAGGACGTGAAATCCAGGCATGCCAGCGCACTGCATGTTGTCCAACTGGACCGAAATGAAATACAGTGTTCTGTCTGGCTAATATGCACTTTATGCACCCCCTCAGGATAGCACAGAAATAGAAAAAAAGAGTGATATTTTCTTGAATCCAGGCTCTCCTCTGTGAACACAGAAGCAGCCAATGACAGAGCGACAATGCAGAAACGTTTAAGGCATTTGCCTGTCAGTATTCTACAATGCAGCATGAAATCTGGAGCCCACAGTGTGATGCTGCTGGCTCAAGCATGAAAACCGTGTTCCTAAACACTCTTGCTGATCTGTGAGTGCACCAAAGGGTCACGTTGTTGAAGTGTGTAAAGTCCCACGCGCCCTCAGATCTCTCCTTCAACCTCACTATTTATCATCTGCTCCTTCGAAGTAGCCATGTTATTAAACACTCGTAGTAGTGGACATACAGACGGAGGGCATGTGGTTACGCTCGAAGCCGTCAGCAACCTGTGCCTGGACCATCCTGTTTCAATTCCAGCCAGGGAGACATCTGCTTCTCTTCAGCAAAGGCAGCTCTTAGAGGCCCAGATTCCAGAAGGCTGCCACTGGCAGCTACTCAGCTGAAAAGCCTCTGCTCACATGCGCCACAGCAGTGAATTAAAATTGCACAAAACAGAGTTAAAAATAGGATTGCATGGAGAATGGGCGACAGCACTGTTTTTCATGCGAAGAAAAATAGCTGGAGCTTTGGTCTGCATAGAAAGAGAATAAGCAAGGGCTTCGTTAAAGGACTATGATCTCTACCTGATGTCCACAGAGTGTGGTCCATAACCAGCTGGAGAACTTGTTTCTCTTTATCTATAAGATCCCACATTGATAAAAGACCTGATTAATCAATGTTTGGCTTGGTTTTTCGAAAATTATTTTGATGTTGACCAAAACTTATCATCAAATAAATGTATTACCACAGTACTTGCAATTTACAAGTATAGGATCAGGGTGAGCATGTGCTTTCTCTAACAAGATTCAAGGTTAATTTATTGCCATCAGCAACTTAGCGTGCTGAGACATTTCTCCATGGACCACAGTGCAGCATACATTCAACAGAGTGCAAGTTACAACAGACACAACAGACAATAGACAAACAATAAATAGACAACGGTAGTGTATGTAAACAGAATAGTGCGGACTCTACATAAACCTTCTGGAATGATGAGTGTTGCACCGTAAGTATGATTATTGCACAGGATACAATTAACAGCACTGAACAATTGCAAGGAATGACAGAAACAATACAATAAATAGCCAATGTAACACTGTGACAGTAGTGAGAATGGGATGTGAGAATGGGATGTGACCACTGCATCTTTTACACTGCAACTGTTGCTATTGCAATATCATTGAACAGCGTAACATGCTTGGAAGAGAACACTAACTTCCATGTTCTGCCAGGTCAGCTAACAGACACCCACACTGCCTAGCACTGTGCACCGAGTGAGGGGGACATCTTACCTGAGAGAGCTCTCTTGGACAGCCAGCTGCGCAATTTCTATTGTGTGTGTTTGTGTTTTGTTTCGATGGGCTCTCTGTTCATCTACAAGCACAGATAAACACATCCACATGATTTTCCACACAGATGCAGCAGATAGAGATTAGGTTAAAAAATGCTGGAGTATTCCTTCAGTGCTAAAAGCTGCAGACTATTTTCAGTATAAGGTCTGTAAGCATCACTAGTGGCAACGTTTTATTATTCTCTGTTCTTGGTATTTTAAACTGAGACTAGCCTTCTGTTTGTGCGAGACCCAAAATGCCAATTTGTTGTTCTTGGCCATCACAATTTGCAGGTAAACGGCCAATTACACCGCAGGCCACAAGCTAAACCCCACATCACATAATTCCGCCTTCATTTTGTCAGAGTCAGAACATAGTGACACTTATCTAAACACTGCACGAGTTCTTAATAAAAACAGGAAACAATGCCCTAATCATTCTTTTAGCATAAAGCCAACACTGCAGCACTGCCAAACTACACGGGCAAACAAATCCCTGACTGAAATGCACAGGCTCTGTGAGGCTACACAAACATGTTTGCCATTCTTCAGGCCTTATGAAGTTTCATAACTGCATGCAATCAGTCTGAATGTCCAGTATGAGACTGTTCTTATGATTAGTAATAACCTGCAGCTCTATGACTGAGCAGGCTTGGGTGTTTTCTTATTTAAGCATGTCAATGGGCAGAGGTAAAAGACTAGGCTAAAGATGTGACACAGATTTCAGATTACAATGTTTATTATCTAGAACGCAAGTGAAATTCTATAGCTACTAACATGTTCGGTCTTATCCCACCTGGCCTACTTAGAGGCTTGGATTAGAGAGCAGCTCCGGTGCCCGGCTAACAGGTCTAGACAGCTAGCGATCTGTCTAGCATGATATAAGACAAAACATTCATGAAAATTAACTCCTTATGTATACTGTTGGTTTAACGACATTGGACTCTTCCACTATGCTGTTTATGCAACTTTTTACTACACACTAGTTAGTTAGTATTCTGTCAGTACTGTGTTTATTTGCAGTAAAAATCTCAAGCCGCCAGTAATAGTGATTAGCCTACTAATCTTGCCAAGTAAAAAAAAGAGGTAGTATAATGATGGTAGCCACCCAGAAAGACCCAATTATCTATGTTTAAACAGGTTGATTCTCTCTCGAGGCCAAAGGGCTGTTTTTCTTCACAGTCTTCTCTGAAGGTAGTGAACCGTGACCCCAGAGGGCAAAACCAAAGAGAGCTGAAGCAATTGTAAACATCACTTAAGGTCATTATCATCATGATCAGGATGCCCCAAGCACAACATTGCAGTGATGGGGTAGTGAATGCAGTGCAGTGCTGTGGGGTAATAAATGCCTGTTGAATTTTCACATGTACCGTTCAAAAGCAAAAATGTATAAAATGTATTTTTGCATAAACTTTTACAGTCCATGCCAGTTCCAGTACACGCAGTCACTAAAGCAAAAAGGAGGCATCACCAAATATTGAGAAATTCTTAATTATGGTAATATTTCAAATTTTCAATTTAATTGTTATGCTGATGATGTTATTTGTAATTTTAAAAACTGCGTATAAGACTGAAAGCAATGCAAAATAGAAGCACTTTCACTTGTGATTTCAGACTTTTGCACCCCACTGTATGCTACATCAGCATAATTATTGGCCTTCAGTTTATTTACTTTTGCAATAATTGTGTAAATGATAAACACTTTCTGTCAGGCAAATTCAATGCGTTACCTTTTTTTTTTTTTTAGCAAATGTGACTAGAAACAGAAAACATTTATCTCCACTTCATGAATATTTGTGTGCAAAAGCGTGGTCAAATTACATGCCTTGTTTGTTTTTAAAGAGAAAATAAGTACACGCTCTCTACATAGAATGCACTTCTCTACATTTTAATACATAGCCATTGTTTATCATTTAAACACGTCATTTGACCTGGTGTGTTCAAATTCTTGCATATGACTGCATTTCAAGACTGATGTATAAACTCCCGAGAGGTGCAACTGCACAAGCGTGGCTCTTGCATTGGAAGATTGAAAGTTCGATCTCCAGTGATGCCACAACGATCCATTGCTGGGAATCTGAGACAATGGGACTCTTTCTCTCTCCTGATAACTCAGTGCAATACTAGCCAGCACAAATGTCTGTTGAGGCACTAGAACTGTTATTTAGCGTTCTCCTCTAAGCATGCTGAATTGTCTGATGACATTAGCTGCAGTTTTAAAAAGTTGTTGGTAGTATTGTATGAAAGAGGGGAGTCATGCCAGTGTGTGGGTCTGCAGACAACTAAACTGAGGAGAATATTGATAAAAATGTATAAAAAATGATCTCTGCTCTGATTACCTGCTGTGCAGAGAAAGAATTGCACACTGTTCACACGGTGTGCTGTGCTGTGTTCACATGTGATTATAAGGGCCATTTACTAACTTTTTGATGCTCTGTATTAGGATTCTTTTAGAATGCAGTCTATGATTAAGTACTCTATCAGTGTCATTGAGTATGCTAAACTCGGTTGGACAGGTGTTGTTGGATTTTGTGACAGCACAAAAGCAATTAATTAAGAGTTTATTTATAAATATATAGACTGTATAGATCAGTGAGTGATATGTTTTGAAACATTACATTAAATGCATTACAAGGTTCAGTTTTCCTTCATATGAGCAATTTAGTGCTAGAAATAGGTCCCAAAAACAACAAGGTCCACATGGTTTTAAATTATTGTGCAATTTGACACTAAAATGTTCAAAAGGAGTGTAACGTATCTTTCCCATAAGAGCAGAGCTGTAGTGTGAGGTGAAATAGAGCTCCTATATCCATGAATACCAGCAACCTTGGAGTTACAAAGAATATATACATCCAATAAAAACTGCAATATTATGCTCAGCAGTATTTGTTTTAAGCCATATCCATATAAAACATCAAGACTGAACAGAGCTGGAGGCACAAGCTGGTCCTAAATGACGTCACATTGATGTCAGATGGTGTAGAATTAAAGCAAGGTTTAAATAAAGGGTGTGCATTTGTTTCTCCTTTACAGCAGACTCTGAGGTTCAGGACGGCTCTGACTGAATGCAGGCCCAAAGTGATATATGTGACTAAGCGGATATGTATGACATTTATTGCGTTCGTTTGCCAAGGCTGTGGTGTACCACGAGCTTTCCTGCTGTGTCACTGCTATAGCAACCATTTTCCTTATACACCCTCTTGAATTTGAGTAACAGACAAAAATCCATCCATTGGGTGAGCCCACACTAATACACACACTCGTAATTCTTAAACAGACGACATCCATTAATTTAATTAGGGCTTACTGTCAAAACTCATTTTTCTGTCATTTCTCTCCCTGATTAACCTCTCACATTTGGCATAGCTTCCATTGCCTTTAATCTAATGGGTGTTTATAAAGATGGATTTTCTAATCAAATACAGAGAACATCAATCATCGTCGGCGTAAAATCCCCAAAGGGACTGCTTAACAATCACTGAAACACATAAAAAATGAAAAACTAGTAGATAGTAGATGATCAAAACAGTTCCTGTAGATTATTCTAGATGAGGCCATTAAGGCCTTTAGGAAGACCCTGAAATGTTTTATTATATGAGGTCATAGTTTTGGTCCTTTTTTTTAAACTTCACTATTCAAAACGCTTTTAACTTTCCTGACAGGTCAAGTGTAATAAAATGAGAAACAAATAAGAAACAATGGAAAAATAGTTTTATATGGTACGAAATGAAATACTTTTCTTTTACACAAAAGAGGCTGAACATCGTCCAGAAATAACAAGTCAAATTTCCCTATCATTCATGACTCTGATAAAAAACAGTGAAGTTTAATGAAAGCCAGAGAAAAAAATTACTTATAAAAAGAACATAATACAGTTCCTCCATCTGATCATGACGATTACAAAATGATTTTATCACCAGAAAAAGTTGCAAAATATTAACTGCACTGTAATTTAGTCTCCTGTTGGACAACCATGACTAAAAGTCATGCTGATAGCACAGTCTGGAAACCGGTCTGGTTTTGTTATTCACTCAGAGTTCATTAACCCTTACTATTACGAGGCCTGTGTATGTCTTTCCTTTTTTGCTGCATATTTTCTATGGAGGATTGTGTCGGGTTGAACATGTCTATGATATGACAGATGTCTCACCGACTCCCAACATAAACATTTACCACTAAATTCAGTGACTTGCCACTTCACAGCAAGCTAATCTGGAAATTAACTTTGTTACATTTCTATATAAAACATGTTCTCTTCTTTACAAGTTCCCTGATCCAGGCTTGGTAGTTTGATTCTGCAAGGGGGCTGGGGGTGGAGGGTAGGGGGTGGGGGTGTACCAGCAAGCTCTAAAAAATGTTTATTTGAGAACTTTTAATCAGAGGCAATTTAAGCTATGTAGTGTATACCTAGAGCTCTGTAGAGCCTAAACCTTTTAACATAAAATGTTAAAATGAAATCGAATCTTGGCCTCAAAACTCATATAAAAGAATCTTGGCCTTCATATCATATCGAAGCTGAAAATATGTATATTGTTGCATCCCCATTTTTCAAACAAGTGCTAAAATGTGAGCATGAAGCAGATTTGTGCTTTGGTAGATTTCGCTTCAACACTCAGCTTCATGTTCATCAAAGTGTCTTCCTTGGTGTGAAGAGCAGCTTTTAAATGATGATTTGACCATTTATTTTTCCAAATTATTATTCAAAGCACTTTTAACCCAAAGTTGAAAGTTCTGGCATCTTAAGGCGACACAATGCACAACCTTCGCTATTATTCCCAAAGAGAGACCTGTCTGTTCTCTCAGCTTGGCAGGTTGTGCAAGGAAAATAAGATCTAAGTAGCTTTTAATCTGAGACGTTGAGTTTCTGACAACCGACATAGAAAACACGCTCGTTCGCATTAAAACACTCTGAAAAAGTAGATAGGAATGTGAATAAAGCCAGAGGAGCTCCAGGCCTGCAGAAATGAAGGGAGCAAAAGCAGAATGTTGATGCTAAGCATACACCACTGAAGAATTCTTCAAAACAAAAACAAGACGTTCTCTCCCCCACACATCCGCCAAGACAGCGGCTCAGCGGACCCCCCGCCGCCTGGACTCTTAACTTAGGAAGCCAATGAAACTCTGCTTTCCACTACTGGTCATTTTGTTCTGAAGGAACGAAAAAAAAAAAGCACAAATCACAGGTCATTTACTCTCTCTGGTGCCAGAGGAGTGAATGGAAATGACATTTGCTTTGGCAGTGAACTTCCTCAGTAAGAAAAACCCACTAGCGGTTATTCACCAAAGGGATGAATTACCCTTTAAATGTCTAGAGCATATTGGCATTTTGCTATACTATTGAAATGTAATACATCATTGGCTGCGTAACTGATTGCATTTAAATTTGATTTATACAATAATAACATACAGTGAAGATTTAAATTTAAGTTAATTCCCTTTTTACCCCCCACCTGTATCCATTGGTTTTGTATCACTGAAAATACTGATTTTACACTTTAGAATAGTGCACATTCTGCCCTTCAAATTGTTTTGTATTTGTTTAAATAGAAAAATGGCCAAAATATGGTAAATGTAATGGATGGTTTATTTTTCAACAAAAGCGCACACACACACACACACACATACACACCATGGTGGTCTTTACCCCCATCTTATCCACTCAAATATCTAGGGCTTTGGTGCTTAGGGGGCCCCCTGCTGGTCACAAGCAGTTGGCTGTATGAACCATGAAAGAAGACACAGAAGAGATACTGCCTCATTTACTCTAAATGAGATGGTAACTGAGATTAACCATTCTTTATTATTACCCAGCACTTCAGGATGGCTTGATTCTAACTGCAGTAAAAGGCATTACAAGGTAAATATTGGTATTCTGCACTAAAATAAAACATCAAATCTGCCCTTTTTACACACCAATAACTTTTCGTCAAATTCAGATCATAATAAAATATGCCCTCTTCTAAGTACAAACACGAACATGGATTGAAAGTGTAGAATTCACAACATCAGAATGTCTCTATTTGCTTGAATAAGCTACAAGTAAGGAGGAAAATAACAACATGCTTTGAATTCTAAAAGTTCTAAGCAAGAGGTGGAGCGAGAGGTGACCCCCTGTTCTCTAAAAGGAAATCCAAGATAAACAAGATAATATCACAGATATTGACAACAATCTAAGAAAGACACATGTAACCTATCAAATCCAGTTACAAAATCTGGAGTGCAGCTCTTATCTAGATGCTAAGAACTCTGGCTGATCGGTTACATGATGTCCTTAATTCACTACAGAAGGCCCCTATGATTTGAGCTGTTGACCTCTGAACCCCCCAATATTGCACAGACACACGATTACGAACCTGTCTAAGCAGCTTGCCTTCCTCAGTGAGAAAAGACAGACTACTGTGTCTTCTAATCACGCCAAAACAGCAGTAATTAATAGCTATTTACAGAAAGTGTTTTGTGAACAGAAGGATAGATGTCATTATCCGACTCATAACAACAGTGGTTAACAGTGGCAGGCCATTTGTCATGTAAAAGTTTTACTGCATTTGGGAGGCAGAACATATCCAGCTTGATGTATGAAGTCACTGATGTAATGATTGCTAGTATCATATGGGGTTTGTTTATGAAGCTTTCACAGTGTGTTGCCACACTGCAATACATGCTCTACAGGAACAGTGTGGTAAAAGATCATTTTACAGTTCAAATCTTATTCCAAATGTAGTCAATCAGCCAAGACATGGTTGGTGTTTGAAGTTTCTTTAGTTACACACTGGTTGATGTAGCTAAAAAGTAATGCAAGTTTTCTAACCTGCTGACCTGTGACTCTTAGCTTTAAACAGTAGAACACACACGCATACATGCATTTTCATACAACAAAATAACTGACACAGAACTTTTGTTTCCCATGCTTAAATGCAATTTACATTTATGCAATTTACATTGCATAAATGTAAGTTTCTGTATGTAGCAATAAGATGTATCCTGTGTATATATACACACACACACACCACACAACACACACCATACACCACACCACACA
>JBBPCZ010000023.1:15426774-15446462 GCA_037974445.1 Brycinus macrolepidotus
AATTGTCGGCGTTAAGTAAATCATGCGTTAACGCGATAATAACGCGTTAACTTTCCCAGCACTAATATATATATATAATTTTTTTTTTTTTTTCGCACACACATATGATATATATGTACAAACACAGGTGTGTGTTGTGTATTCTGTGGTCCTATTATCCAAATGAATTCCACATTGCCGTCTCATCTTTTCTTCCATATAGGAACCCTCAGCGTCTCTAAGCTGAGCTATATGACTATTGCAGGAAGTGGCAGCCAGTCTGAAACAGGACACTCCTGTCCTATGGTTGCTTCTATTTGTGGCATAAGGCAAGACTGGCATTAGAGGGGAATGTAATATTTTATGCTGAGATGATGTATTGAGTGAAAGCAGAGACTCACCATTGTAACCCAATTGCTGTTTTCTATGAGGTCTGGCTGAGTCATCCAGAAAAGACGACGAGATTTTCGTTCCAGTTTTGTGCGGAGTGTGCTGCATGACCTCACTCCATATGTTCCGTTCAAGCACATTATAATAAAACCTCTCTGGTGGATTTCACATGTAAATTCTCTGCACACAAGGACTTTCTTTTATTGAGTTCTGAAGTGAATTGAATCAAACAAAATATGCAGAACATAATTTTAAAAAATGATGTTTCTGTGAATGGTAATGCACAGTTTAATATTTAGTTAACTTTTTAAAAATAGTCATTGTAATTGTAAATAGTAATGTGCAAAATATGTGGCATGTTTGTTGTGGCATGTTTAATTAAGTTAATTATGTGTCAAATCTTAATTACCTTGTTATGCTTCAATTAACTTGTTAGACTGGTTTGTCAGATAAAGAATTGGGAATTGTCAGCTGATGACAACTGTCTGCCTTTTCAAACCTTGTGCTTACAATCAACAATCTGGTGGAGGATTCTAAAATGAAGCTGCCTGGTGCATATAGAGGAAGAGGCAGAGGAAGGGAATAGAAAGACATCAAAGTGCTTCTAGTTTGTAATTCCCACTTTCCAAAATGACAGTTAAGGGGAACTGTGGAGATCAAGACAAGTTCTAGAGGACCAAGAAAACTCTTTGATAAAACTGGCGGCCAGAAATGCAAAACAAAACCCCAACATGACAGCAACAGACATGCAGAAATAACACACAGGAAACCTTTCAGTTTGACTGTATACTACAGAAATTAGATAAAACCTACAGAATCCAAATGTAAAAAGTTAAAAATTAACCCCATTAGCCACACTACTTATACTTCTCTTGCACCTAACACTAACGCTCAGTTATGAGCTCCCTTCCATATAGTTCACATTTCCTGTAGTATTCCTACCTTTCGTGTTTGCTTCTTGACTTCTTGAGAGTTTCTTCATTCCCTTCGCATTAGCTTTTTCAACTTTAATATCTATGGTCTCTCACTCACCTTCACATTCGTGTGTGCTCTCTCTCTGGGGCTTCTGTAAGTTCTGATTATTCCTGTCTTGTTCTTTGTCTTTTCTCTTCTTTCACCTGCCGTTTTTTTTTGCCATTCCTACCTTTAGTTTAGTTCTCTCTCTTTCTGCTCTCCATTCCTCTCCCACTCCCCTGCCTTCTTTCCTTTGCTTCCTTGCTCCCTTTCCCTAGCTAGTTTTCATGCAGTGCCAAATTTATTTATATATTTTTTTCTCTCCTCCCACCTATTGCACAGAGAATTTGCCTCACCTTTTCTTCCTCATTTTACAAAGCCTACCTTTGTTCTGTATTTTCCTCCTGATCATTTTTGTTCTTGCTTTCTTTTCCTATCTTTATTTTTAATTTTTTTTTTTAAATTTAATTGGCAAATAGAGCCCCGTTCTACTTTGTGGGGCTGCCTGGGTGGCTCAACCAGTAAGCTTGCTGCTTCTTTCCAAGACAATGTGGGTTTGATCCCAGGGGCGGATGCTGCCGACGGACCTCAACATTTGTGACACGGATGCGATTTATGGGTCCGCTGCTACTTAATGGCTATAACTGAATGCCTAGACAGTGGTGTTTCAGTAAAAACCTGGGTAAAAATCTCGCAAAAATACTTTACTGTTTCGTTAATAATTATTAATGAAAAATAAGATATGTATTCTTATTATATAATACAACTGCCAAAATATCAAAATCTTATTTTTTCAAATAGACAACAATTTCCTCATACTGTTTCCTGCTAATCTAAACCTTGGCTCCTAGATGATGAGTCACAGTGTTGGTGTTAACGAGTTTAATGTCAGTGTTATAATGTTATATCACTCATGTCCATCTGAAAGTACGCATCCCTGAAGCTAAGCTACAGAGCACAGAACATGCTCATCTGCTGCAGCCTTGTCCTTCCAAAACTCTTCCATATGCCCGGGCCTCTGTTTCCCTAACACGTGATGCCGCGAATAAAAAAAATAAAAAATAATCTCCAGCACACCACTACCTTGTGTTCATGACTTATGCAACATTCCCCCTACTGAAACCGAGGTTACACAAGTGTTCTGGCGTGCTGCGTCAGGGAACAGTTGGCATACCAACTAATCCAGCCCAAACTCCGAACTGAAGCTAAAAAAATCCACAAATAAATAAACAAAGAAAGATGGAAATAAAAGGACGTCTGCTTCATTTATGGCTGAGAGGCTTATATAATGACTCAGAACTGGCCGCTATTGGATCTAATATGAAGTCTTGAGTGTGCAGGGCACTGCTGGTGATTTTGGAGCAGCGTCCAGTGCTTTGGACTGAGTGTAACTACAGAATAAAGACCAAATGTGGCCTTAAAAGGCCTCTGTCCTACATTTGCCATGTACTTTATTTATTTCCTTGAGGTCTACTTATGACATTTGTGTGAGTTTATGTTCCAAGACTAGTTGTAGTTCTTTCTTACTTGACTATTTTCCAGTTTCTCTCTATCCCTCCCTCTCTATTCCCTGTACCTTTTAAACATACAAATGTAATCAGTTCTGGTTGGCTGCCTTGTGTTGTGCCTCATTCATAAAGCTATCCAGGCTGAAATGCTTCTTACAACTTCAGTGTGAATGGATGGAGCTAAAATGCTCTGGGGTTTATAGGTGGATATGTTTCAAAATGCTGGGATTCGTGACATCACCAAAAACTATGAATTCAAATAAGCTGTTTTTGCAGCTTTGGTTCCATACATGGACTGGAGGAGTAAATGATATGTTTTCAAATGTAACCAGTCTTTACATACTCAATTAAACTGTTTTAAAACAAAAAAAACAAGCTACTCTGTTTTAGGCATGCAGTTCACAAATAAATTATTGCCTATTAAATAAAATTAAATAAAAACTAGTTTTATAGATTTTGTTCATGGCTCTGGAGCAAAACTAAATAAGCAAACTACAGTTTTAAAACATGTCTTGGCTAATTGACTAAGGCAAAATAAGGGAAGGATTTTTCTATGCCCCAGTGTGTTCTAGTATTTTAGCTCTAAACAAAAGGCCTTAAATGAATTGTTGGCTATTTAGATTAAAAACAGGCATCCAAAGCTTGTAAAAGAATTTCTGTGTTTTATCTAAAGTTTGTAACTGACATATTAACATACATTTTACCTTGTGTGGGGCATATCTGGACTGTCTTCTACAGTATAGAGTCCCGGTATAGATCTCTACAGTCAGAGACCCACTGATCAGGCTGTCTCTAGAATTCACAGTGAGTGACATATCTAGAACTTCTGAAAGGCCTAGAATGATGTTTTCCCTCATGAAACTGGTTTAATGCATTGGAATTCCACCCTCACTTTTTAATTATGCTGATGGTTTATCAGGTATAATAGAACTACCCAATGGGAGAACTGCATGTACCTAGATATCACAAAGAAAAAAAATCCTGATTAGATGGTTTTCAGTTGCTGTTTGAAGAATTTAAACCTGTTGTTTTCAACCAAAACTTGCTGCAGTACAGAGTTTAAATACAAACATGATTATATCGAATTTCCTCCGGGATCAATAAACTTTTCTGAAATCAAAGTGGTATGTAGAAATGTAATTCCCTGAAATCATTAAGCCTTTTTCGAAGGCCCTGAGGGTTCCTCTCTGGTAAAATCTCATACTTTGTATTTATGTATGTTCACACTGTCAGCTTTTTATGGAAAGGCTTTTTTTATGTTCAGGTGTATCTCTTCAGTAGTCTGTCGAAATTAGGCAGTTAAACTGAGTATAATGAGAGTTCTGATCAGCTAATTTGGGAAGTGATGTTGAATTCCCTGTATTCCTGATTTCCCTAAAGTAACACACACACACACACACACACACACATACACACACACACACACGCACACACACACAGGTTTGGCTATAGGGAGCAGGTGGGCTGGAGTGGATTTCATCTGTAGGTAATCGTACTCTGTCTTTTTGCCCACCATTGCCACACAGCTGCCCAGCATCTCCCCCATATGCCATGTGATCAGGAGCTCCTCTGGCAGGGCTGCAACCTACTGCACTAATCAATTCCCCCCCAAAAAGAAGGGCATAATCATAAATGCACAAACACAAATGGGCCAAAATGACTTGGAATAAAATCTCATTCCTTTATGGTGACTTGGCTTTTTATCCTTTTGAGGAAAAAAGTTTTTCTGTATGTCTGATTGTCTGTCCATCTTTCTATCTGTCTGCCTGTCTGTCTACACTGTAAAGACTGAATTTTGGCTTAAAATGCTAGAAACTAAAACAGAATGTAAAACACATATTTTTGTTCGGTTAACTTAGTCTTATAAGTTAAGTTACTGTAATAATGTCCTGACTTGATTTAGTGCTTTCAATCAAACCACTGTAAATGTTTTTCAATATGAAAATGTATGAAAGGCTTAGTCACACACTGTCAGTGTTAGGAGGAAATATTTCTAATCGGAAAACAAATGTAAACGCCTGTTTTCAGAAGAGGTCCAGTCCAGGTCGCAGGGACATGTGTTCTCAGTCTTGTATCACAAGTGCAGGTCATCATAGTGCAATAATTTCACACAAGCATGTATGAGGCTCCGGTTTTAATCAGTGTGTGGGGAGAGAACCATGCTTTGTGAGAGGACCTGGTAAGACAAGGGAGAGAGGAGCACACACAGGGAAGAGACAGTGCCAGGGGAAGAGGGAGAGGAGTGAATAGGAACCCGGGGATATCCAGTAAAATAAGGTCAACAACTGTGGCTCATGTTATCAGCCATGGCCTAAGCTTGCCTGAAGCTGGTTGGTGATAGCGGTCTCAGGCAAAATGGAATCAGAATCAGAATCAGAAAACTTTTTGATATCAGAGGAAATTGCTTATGTTATAACTGAACAGTCACACAGAGAGAAGAACGATATAAAATATAATAGAGAGTCAAATAAAACTCTCCAGAAATACTCTAAAATGCTTAGTACTAAATACATTATGCTAGATACACAAAATAATGTGTTCATTCAGAGAAGTGTATATAAATACTGTAGATAAATATATAAAATTACTGCTGGAGTAGTTACTAATAACACAAATAGTGGTTTGGAGTCACACTCTGTAACAAGTCTGTTATTACATGTAATAGTGATATAAGTAGTGATTTTGTACGTTATAAGACTACTGCACATAAGTAGTGAAATAAGTGACATGAGTCGTGACCTCATTATTAATATGATAAGACTGTTTCATGTAAACAATTGCACATAATAATAAGATATAGCATGTTATGATAATGATTATCACACCATGAGAAATTGCACATCTGAGTCGCAGCAGGTTATTGCACAGGTTATTGTGGGGGTGTGTGATGGGGTGGGAAAGATTTGCTGTGGTGTTCAGTGAAGCACTTTATACTGGTGAGTCTGTGAATAAGTGCTTCTCTGTTTGACCACAACACTGTGGAGTGGGTGATCAGCATTGACCATGATGAACTGAAGTCTAAACAATCTCCTTTCAGCAACATTTTCCAAGTTGTCAAGTTGAGCCTACCCTCATTCTCAAAAATCTCATTCTTAGAAATGAGAACAGGTATCTGATCCCATGATTATTGTATTTTGGTATCATATACAACATCATATTTCTGCAGTTTATAGTAAATAATACAATCTGTAACCTCTGTATAACAATTGTTACTTCACCTTTGTATTGTCAGAGTATTATCACATTTTGGCACGAAAGAACCAAACACCAGATGGCAATTGTGTACATGGTGAGAAAAAAATAATGCTAAAAGAGATACAGAGGTAAAAATATAGAGATGTTTTTCTTTTTTCTGAGCCACACTATTTCAAATGTTGCTAAAGTGAACTCTTTTTTTTATTTTACAGAGAATACTTGAGTCGGAGGCCAATGAGAAAATTTTGTATATGTGGATGAGGCAGGATTTGACCTGAATAAAGTATAGTAGGGACCTCATAGGTCAGAGGGCCTCAGGGGATGAGTCAGGTTAGTGTGGGGCAACATCACAATGTGTGCTGCTATTGCTGAACATGGGAATTTCACAGTGTTGCAGCCATGGGGATCCTTCAGTTCTCAGGGCAAATGGTTTGAAACCCACCAACAAATAATGATGGTGTTCTTGCCTCTTTATTCAACACTCCTCAGCCCAGCTGAGGACTTCATCTCTGCTTTGAGGTGGAAGGTGTATGATTGCTTGTCCCGTAATCAGATTTCTTTACTGGAGGCAATGGATGCTGACTGTGAGCACATCACACCTTGTTGTGGATGGGTGCGGCATGCAAAAAGATTTTTCCATATTTGCAAGGGAAATGAAGACATGAGATGTTATGTAGACACATGATGTGGCCTGATAGTGATGAGAGACAGGATGTGTCATAGGACAATACATATTTTGCACTTTATAGTAATTTCTTTATTATTATATTTATATATATTCATATCTGTAGTGTAAATTTACTGTACTATACCATAATTTGTGCTATATTCTAAGTTTGATGGATCATTTTGTGTTCAAGTCTTAAAGCACTGGTGAGAGGGTTTTATTCATTATTCACTGTATTTGACTGTGATTGACTGACTTTGCCTGGTCTGACCCATGTGAAAAATATTGGGATTATTTTAATGGTTTTTGCACAGGTTCCATTTCTGATGTGGGAACTGCATTAAAGCCATCAAGAAAAACTGTAAAAAAAAATTTTAATGCTGCATCAGTCTTTTTCTCTCTTTCTGTTTATACATCTATTTATTTATCTACATTTATTCTGCCGTGTTGTATTAACTGTATTAGACTGCAATGCATCTTCAAAATATGCAGGATTCAAATTGATTGATACAACCACTGCTAATTACTATATTATATTATATTATATTATATTATATTATATTATATTATATTATATTATATTATATTTGTATAAGGCTAGCTTAATATCATACACAAAGGTGCACAGGTAAAATAAGCATAAAAGCATAAAAGGTATGCAATAAATATAAACATAAAATTAAATAGAGGTAAGATTTACCTCTTTTAAAGGTAAGATTTAAGATAAATTGGATCAAGTTAACCAAAGCGAAAGTGAGAAATACAAAAACTATAAGACCAAAGGATCAAAGAACAAGCCTGTAAATAAGGTATATAATTATCACAGTTGTTATAATCATTACGCAAAATAGTGATTAAGGCTGTTGTGAAACGTGTGTTGTAAATGTTGGGACGGTGCAGTGCGGTACAGCAGTGGAGGGACGATGCTGTGTAAGAAAGAAGAGGAGGTGGAGCAAGCCTGGAGAGAAGGAAAACGCGTTCCTGTTGAAAAAATCCCTCCGCTAGGTGTCACTACCCTCCCTCCTCCCCCTCCTCCTCCCTCCCTCCCTCCCTCCTCGTCCTCCTCCCATATCCTCCCTCCTGCTCCTCCTGAGTGAGGGAGCGCACCTTCACTGCTCTGCAGAGGCTCCAGGAGCTCCAGGAGCACCAGCGGCGGCGCGTGGAGGCCAATGGTAAGCGCGCGCTGCTGCTTGGCCTTCGTGTCCACACACCAGAGCATATGGGCACATGGAGGAGGGCATGATGAAGTCCAACTCGTTCTCCAGCAGCAAAGACGAGAAGGTGGAGGCGGACGGCAGGAACAGCGTGTTTCAGCGGCAGGACTCGGCTCTGCTGAAGAAGAACAGCAGCAGCAGTGGAGGAGGAGGAGGTGGAGGAGGGATTAACGCCAACGCAGCGGCCAGCAAGGAGCACGGCAACTCGGTGGCGGCCGGTGGACTGAAGGCGGACCGGGAGGAGACCATGCTGGGGCTCGAGGACGCGGACCCCGCGGGCCGGGCGCACGGCTTCATGCAGCGCCAGATCGGGGCCATGCTGCAGCCCGGAGTCAACAAGTTCTCCCTGCGCATGTTCGGCTCCCAGAAGGCCGTGGAGAAGGAGCAAGAGCGCGTGCAGACCGCGGGCTACTGGATCATCCACCCCTACAGCGACTTCAGGTGTGTGTTTTGGGGAGGGGAGTTTGGGCAAGGGGGTGTGTTGGGGGTGGGCATAAGTGGTATGGGCTGTCTTGGAGTATTTTTTTTTGTGTGTGTGCTTTGTTTGTTTATGGTTTTATCTATGGTCCTTTTTTTGGTCTATTGTTGTAAAGAATGATCTCCCTTTTTATTCTTGTTGTCATGCACGCATGCACCCACGCACGCAGTGTCTGCAAAAACACGCACATACGTATATACACACGCGCGCACGCACGCAGGCATACTGAAATTCAGTCCCGAGATGCCCGCACATATATGTACACACACACACAAACACACACACATATGTGTGTGTATATGTATATGAATGTGTGCACACACACATATAAACTCATGCAAATGCTTGCACAAAAGAACACACACATATATACCTATATATACACGCATACACATATATACATGTACATATGTGTGTGCGTGTATATATCTTGTACGCATACTTATTTGTATATATATGCATGCGCATATATGTGTGCATATCTGCATGTATGCATATATATGTATATATGCATGTGCATGCATATATAAATATGTACACAATAATGCACATGCACACTCTTACACATTTACAGTTTGCGAACAAACACATTTGCATGCACAAGCGTCAGGACAATAATGCAGACACATGCATGCATATAAACACAAGCACACACGCGCACAGACCATCATACACACTCACACGTCCGTTCTGTCTCTGCACGCCGTGTGACATTGCAGTCATTTCGGAGGCAGGGCTGAATGCCCTTGCTGTGTGTAAAGGGCTGTGTGCGGGGCTCGGTTCGGCACGTGCGGTGTGAGAGCTGCAGCAAAACACACACTCTCACTCCCACACACACAGCAGTGTCACTGCGACTGCAATGAGACAGCAAGGATGGGTGGTGTATGACTTTAGAGAAAATGAGGAGATCATTCTTGGGTTGAAAGAGTATTTGTGTGTGTGTGTGTGTGTGTGTGTGTATGTGTGCGCGCACATGCTGGCCAGGTAGCTCAGGAAGCAGTGAGCAGCGCTCTGGTGTGGTTTAACACTAAACACATTATCCAGGTGAAAGGGAAGGAGGCGGAGATTGTGCAGTTTGTCTCTCTGTGCAGACTCTGCACGTTCAGTTTTGACACTGATGGGTGAAAATGAGGTGCAGACGGTTAACGTACACTGCAGGAATCATGGCAGCTGACGTCAGTGGGCTACAATCCTGCACTGGTTTTTATTCTCTGTGTGAAAACAGACATATCAGTCATTTCCATGGTGGTACAGCACATATTCTGAATTCTGCTTTAAACTCCCCCCCTGTTGTGTACATTTTAGTATTTCTAGTGGCTCCAGTGCACCTGATCATTCCCAAACCATCAGCTCATTCATAGACTGCAAACACTGCATTATAACATTAAATATCCTGCACTGCACGTTTTAGTGCCGTCCTTCTATAACACCCCAATTTTATCCCTGTTCGGTGATAAGCTGATGAGTTGAAGAGCTATAAAATATGTCTGGGTAGGGTAAATGACTGTGGGTGCAGATTGGGAATATGCTACATTACTACATTCCTTCTGTAGGATATGCATGTAGAGTGTCATCCTTAACATTTTAAAACTGAGCAGATTTAAATTCTGAGACAACTCAATTTTCCTGCCCTGTTACTGTGTTAACCTGTTCTGTCATGCACTTATTTTGGCTTTGCCTCCTTTGACGCATCAGAATAAAGGTTTTTAAAAAATGGTGTCGTATGCACAAGCATTTAAGAATTTAAATGTCTTCACTTTATCAAGTTGATGCTGACTTAATTTATTTTATAGCTCTACTTGAATCTTGTGTTCATGAATGGTTTCCACTATAACATGCAACATTATAATGCAGTGCAGTAATGTAGTCTGTCCTGCACACTAGTCTTTTCTTGCTCAAACACACCTGAATCAATTCATCCCCTCATTACCGAACCCTCCATGGAGTTGAAATGGATGGGTAAGAGGAAGATGAAGAGTAAAATGTGCCAAGCAGGTGGACTGTAGCGGCAGAACCGGAAAATACTGCCCTAAACCCTGTGAGGAATCGGTTTCAGAACCTCGGAGAGCAGCGAGTGAGCAATTGTAGAACTCTGCTGTGCATCTGCAACCATGATAAATACAGTTTGTTGTTGCCAGGGTGAAGACAGAGCACATAAATGAAATAGTGCCGGGTGATGTATTGTTTATATTAGTATTCAATATTAGTTTTCAGTTTTAGTTATATTGTTAGATATATGGATATCAATCATAACATTCTGTTTAACAAAATAGCATTGACCCTCTATTTTATGCACCTTACACATTTCAGGACCAGATGGTTACAGTAACTACATTGGATGTAATTTGCATGGTTTCGGTTTGAAAGAACAGTTTAGAATACATAAAAACTAGATAAACTATGAAGTTCTTACTGGGAATGTGGTTTTTGCCTGGTTACGTGTAAGATTTGACTTGCTGTAATTTTGAGAGAAGCCACACAGAACGAAACTGCCCTCTTAGAACAAGAAGGGATCTATATAGTACTGATTTAAATGTCTTCACAAATGAGTCTTTGACTTGAAACAATGGTGGAACTCCTTTTTGATGACGTATAGAACTATTTTTTTTAAAAATCTGCAGTGGGCTGTATAACAACCATTTCTCCGAAACAGGGAAGAGCTCTGTAGCCAGGCAAAGAACCACTTTAACATTCAGTTGGTTCTTCATGTTTGGTTCTATATTAAACTATTGCTTTTACTAAAGAACCTTTGTCGAACCATTGTTTTTAAGAATCATTTTGTGATTTTAGTGTAGAGTACACCTTGAAATGGTTTGTTTATGTTAAGACAGTGGTTCTGCACAAAACCGTGAAAAGAGTGATTTGAATGCAGAAATGGTTCTGTGCCTGGATAAATGATTCTTCTAATGCAAAACTTGAAGTGATTGAAATGGTTCTTTAAAAAAAACAAATAAAATATGAAATGGTTCTTTAAAAGGTTAAACGTATATATTATTAAAAAGGACTCCACAGTTGGTACAAGTCAAAGAACGTTTTTTGGTACCATAAAGAAGTACTCTAAACAAAAGCTGCCGCAAATACGTTTATTTTGAGTAATGCCATAGAAGAACCAGGTTCCCTAAAGAGCCATGATTGAAAATGAGAACTTTTAAAGGTTAAACCCTAAATGTCTAAAGATAAAAAAGGGTTCTTTATACTCACACATCTAATCGCTGGTTTCCTAAAGAACCATCCACTGAGAATATTTTAGGGAATGAAAGCTGGTTTTTAATATCATCTGATACTGTGATATTTGGAAAATATTGTGATAATGAATTTGCTCTCCACACACAAAGTTGAAGAAGAAACAAGGCCGAACTCTATTGATTTTGTCATAAATATAGAGAAAAAAATGTGCTTCAGAAAACAATGAGCAAATGCAAAAGTCACTGCCTGAGTTTTTAATGAAGTGCAAAGCAAGTGAACAACAGCACACAAGCGCCACACATACACACATTCATTTATACACTTCAAATGCACAATATCGACAGTTATGTTGTCTTCCTAGTAGATTTGATTGAGGGTGAAAGGAACCATACTTGTTCATGACCAAACTGAAATTCATTCTTGTAAAAAATGATGCAGCAGCGGATGAAAAGAAACATCCACTGATCTTCATGCAGAGCATTGTACCGTCTTCCTGCTGTAATACATTTATTCTGACCTTATTAATGGTTTGGGCATATGTTGATGAGCTAACCACTAAATATGCAGAACAAGGTGTGTTACTGCCAAAGCAAGATTTGGAAACACTTTTCTAAATCAATAGTTAAGAACCATTTTTAGTCTTAACTCTGAACGGTTTTAGTCTTAACTCTGAACAACCACACCTGTCACGTATTCCAGTTAGTTAGATATACCCTTTAACACTGGGGTGGTTAAAAGTGTTCTTTAGGTTTAAGCCATAGAAAAACCTCTTTTTCCCCTAATGAGTCTTCAGAGAACTTTTTTTTTGCAAATGAGATGAATGTGAATGTGAGTTTTTTCAGGTTTGAGAAACCACATAATCTGAAGGTTCTATATCAAAAGGTTTTTCCTAGTACCAGATATCCAAGCCAAGGACAAATTAAGACCATTAGAAGGAGATTTAAGGGAGGTTCCTGTTATCCAGCTATCACTTTTGGTGCTATACTATTTTAAAAAGATTCTCCAGTGGACCATATATAATGTTTTCTCCATCATAGGGAAGAACCATATAACCAGACGAATAACCATTTTAACATTGAATTGGTTCTTCTTGTTTGGTTCTATGTTCAACTATTGCCTTTACTAAAGAACTCTAGATCTACATGAACCATTTTCATGAAGATCTACCAGGCTGTGGTTTTAGTTTTAACCCTGAACAACCACACCAGTCACGTATTCCATTTAGCCAGATATACCCTTTAACACTGGGGTGGTTAAAGGTTTAAGCCATAGAAAAACCTCTTTTCCCCTAACAAGTCTTTAAAAAACATTTTTTTTTGCAAATGAGATGAATGTGAATGTGAGTCTTTTTCAGGTGTCAGAAACCACCACATAATCCGAAGGTTCTATATCAAAAGGTGTTTCTTGTACCAGATATCCAAGCCAAGGACAAATTAAGACCATTAGAAGGAGATTTAAGGGAGGTTCCTGTTATACAGTTATCACCTTTGGCTTGTGCTATCCAAATAAAATCTTGTTTTATGAAATACCTGCTTGATCCCTCTGGTTATCATCTTCATATTCCTTCTTAATGTGCTTCAGGTGTATGGGTAACCTGCATGAAGACACAAGACATACCTGTGGTTCCACACTCTGCATAGTAATGATACAAGATGTAGTGGTACACTGTTTGGTGAACCACTTTTTGAAAAAGTCAAGTTTATTTCTGTTGCCCATTTTCATACACAAAGGTCATTCAATGTGCTTTACAGGAATAAAGCAAAATATTAAGCGTAAAAATAGTAGGAAATAAAAAAAAGAATAAAAGCTTCAAGGTTCAAGCTTCTAGGTTATTTTATTGTCATCAGCAGCTGTGAACATGTACGTAGTGTGATGAGCTGTTTCTCCATGGACCACGGTGCAACATATAACAACATTCAACACTCAACAGAGTGCAAGTTACGACAGAGACAACAGACAACACAGTAAATAGACAAGTAGCGTGGACACTACGTAAACCTTCTGGGGTGATGAGAATTGCACCATAAGTATGATTATTCCACAAGAGGCAGTTACAGCATTGAACACAGTGCAAGTGATGACAGAAGCAATACGATAAATAGACAATATAGCATTGTAACAGTAGTGTGAATGGGATGTGAATCTGAGACAGTACAGTAAGTAGACGACAGAGGAGTGTAACATTTTACACTGTGCCTGAGAGACACCATCTACCGGAATCAAATTCCTTGTATGTGCTCGCACATACTTGGCCAATAAACGCGATTCTGATTCTGATTCTGATAAAAGTGGGAAGTGAATGTAAACTTATAGAATGGGTAATATTGCACCATACATAAGTTTCACAAGAATAAAAGAATACTTAGAAATACATACATTTCATGAGAATAAAAGAGTACATAGAAATACATACATTTCATGAGAATAAAAGAGTACATAGAAATACATACGTTTCACAAGAATAAGAGTACACAGAAATACATGTTTCACAAGATTAAAAGAATGCATAGAAATACATACGTTTCACAAGAATAAAAGAGTACACAGAAATACATGTTTCACAAGATTAAAAGAATGCATAGAAATACATACGTTTCACAAGAATAAAAGCACATAGAAATACATACGTTTCACAAGAATAAAAGAGTACACAGAAATACATGTTTCACAAGATTAAAAGAATGCATAGAAATACATACGTTTCACAAGAATAAAAGCACATAGAAATACATACGTTTCACAAGAATAAGAGTACACAGAAATACATACATTTCACAAGAATAAAAGAATGCATAGAAATACATACGTTTCACAAGAAAAAAAGCACAGAAATACATACGTTTCACAAGAATAGAAGAGCACATAGAAATACATATGTTTCACAAGAATAGAAGATTACACAGAAATACATACATTTAACAAGAATAAAAGAATACATAGAAATACATACGTTTCACAAGAATAATCTCACAAGAATAATACATATGTTTCACAAGAGTTATTCTTGTGAAACGTATGTATTTCTATGTATTCTTTTAAGATAAGATAAATCTTGTGGGACTAATAAAGGTTTATCTTATCTCAAAAGAATACATAGAAATACATACGTTTCACTAGCTACGGTTCCTCCAGTCACATGATACCAGCAACACTGGGAGGATGAAGGCTCGTATGTGAGTCATGTGAAGCATGTCAACCACTGCATCTTTTCAAACTGCTGCTAACATTCATCTGTCAAACATTTCCTGGAGGTTTTATTTGTGCGATGTCTTAGCGACAAGACAGTTCCAGTGCACCAAAGAAGAAGATATTAATGGATAGATTGCATGATGTATGTATTGTCCCACAGTGGGGGTCCTGGAAAACCTGTTTCAGTGAGTTTTGCCTCTGTTGGTTTGAGTTCAGATAGCAGACTTTTAATACATACTATTCAAATATAATTACATAATAACATATTACATAATTACATATTGAATAATGCGAAGACATTAAACAGCACACAGTGTTGACCACTAACCACCAATTCTGTTATGTCAGCATACACTGGTTAGTAGTTGGGTGGCTAGCAAAAAGGAAAAAGTTGAGGATCTAAGTCTGGGCAGATGAGTGCAAACTGAGGGAAAGTCTGTGAGTCAGAAAGTCTGTTAGTAAACAGAAACAAGAATACTAAAACAGTCTCCACAAATGCTAATGCTGCTAACAGTGAAAATGAATATCCACCGGTTATCATTACAAAAATTATCTGATGCTAATTGTATATTTTAGTTTCCATTCATTGTTAGCTATGATAGCTTATATGGTTGAGCTACTCCTTTAATTTATTTCCCTAAATGCAGCATTTTGCTTCAGTGCATTTCAGCTGGTTACGTACATTTTTTGATAACTGGCATACTTTTGAAAATTACCTGAAGCTAGTGGTGGTGACATTGCTAGCTCACTTGCATATGGCAGGCTGCTTAGTGTCAGGCCCTCCAGCATCAGGACAGGGAGTGAAGGTGAGCTGGATTAGAGGTGGACCGAATAAGCTTAACGTGAGACTAAACACAGTGATGTAAGAGAACTGACCTTTCTATCATATTATACTAAGGACAACCTTGCTTAGCAGCCATTCATCTGGCAAGCAGCTCATTTCCTGGAGGTTTTTTTTTTTCATTATGTCTTAGCAACAAGACAACAGGAAGAAGATATTAATGGATTGCTTGTATGATGTGTGTATTGTCCTCCAGTAGGGGCCCTGGATGGCCTGAGTTTTGTCGAGCACCTTTTGGTTTCAGGTCAGGTAGCAGACCTTTAATATATACTACTCATGTATTACACATTAAACGTAGTTACATAATGTGGTAGAGTTTGAACATATTCAGAATCAGAATCAGAAAACTTTATTGATCCCGGAGAAAATTTTGAACCCATATCTTCAACAAAAATGTGCCAGTTACGGGTTACGTGATGGAAATGATTTGTATAAAAGCTATGCTGTACTTAAGAGTCCCATCTAAGGGTTAATGTAAGGTAACTGACTGAGACAGGCTTGGTGTTTAGCCAGTTCTGTGCTGGTGTCAGTGTTCCTTTAGAAGAATGAGCTGGCTTTGGTAATACCTTTACATCACTCATGCTGGGTATTCTCAGGTGACTGTGTTTCGACCTTGCTTTCAACACATGATTTCTCCCTTTCATCGCAGCTGAAAATGAGCTTTACATCAAAGACGGCGAGAGAGAGAGAGAGGGAAAGAGAGAGTGGGCGAGAAAGAGCGAGAGAAAGAGAGAGATGGAGGGAGACAGAGAAAATGAAAGAGAGAGGGAGAAAAAGGGAGAGAGAGAGGGACAGATCAAGAGAGAGAGAAAGAGAGGGGGAAGAGAAAGAGAGAGGGAGAATGAGAGAGAGAGAATGATGGGGAGAAAGGGGAGAGAGAGAGAGAGAGAGAGAGACAGAGGGAGAGGGACAGAGAGGGGGGAAGAGGGGGGAAGCGAGAGAGCAAAGGGAAAAGAGAGAGGAAGAGAGAGAGTGAGAAAGAGGGAGAGAGAGTGGGGGAGAGGAGAAAAAGAGAGTTGGAGGCAGCCCGTGACACTGTCATCACAGCCTTTGCTGACCAAAATACAGGATTGTACGGCAATTTTAGTCTCTGCCATACACTTCAGAGCACCTGGCCGTACTCAGCCTTCACTGTCTTCTCCCTTAAACCCTTAAATAAGTAGTTTATTCTAAAGGGCTACAGTAAATGGAAACAAACAACCATGAGGACAGTTTCACACAATGCAAAGGACAGCCTGACAATAATAACAATACAGGTAAAGCTAACCCGAAGTCAGTGGGCACTTTAGCTTTTTTCTTTTTTAGTTCAAGAAAGCATTTACTAACATTTTCTTTTGGTAAATTTGCATAGATTTCTAACATGCTGGAGCAAACAGCACTGTTGGTGCAGTTATGTAAAATAAGTGCATTAATAAGTACATTTGTTCTAGTAGTCTATGGCCATTACATTAACTTGGCCACAAAACTGTAATCTAATAAGAAAGAAAAGATCTGAGAACGTCACACCAAACTGGCAGGTCTTATGATGTCTACAGCTTCGTCCAGTGCCGTTTTGCCTGAAGTCAAATTGTACAAGAAGCTGAGACATGCCGAACCCATTCTATTTGATGTCTGAAACCTGAGGCAGTGGTCTGAGGAGGTCTTGAAAAAGCGTTTTGTAAAGACATGATACCTGCCTGACCCAACAACACACAGTGAGAACTTGCGCACACAATAGAGTGTATTGTTAAAATGCCAAGTATTGTTGTATTTTTCGCCATTTCACTCGTTTCACCTTTCAAAAGTGTCTCTTTCATCGTCCTTCAAAGAAAAAAAAAGAAAACGCCTGGGTCAGCAGCTTTTATGCCCTGTAGTCGCTTCCTTATTTGTATGGACATGATACTGTGCCGTCCTGACTGTCTGCCCGCCCCACACCCCACCCTGAATTAAGGATGACATAAAAATAACCACTGACAACCAGCGAATGACAACACCACCCACACGCCCTTTTGTGTGCGTTTTGAAGCATCAAGAGCAACTCGATATCCCTGAATCCCTTAATACGCAGGCCGTTTAAAGATTGATGACTGGTTAGTAGTATTCATTATTCATCATTTCAGAAAGGACTCATGCTCGACTTGATCCAGACCTGGCCATCAGCTTTTGTCCCGTTTGAAAGTCTGTCATATTCCTCCAGTATCCCCCCCCTATTGCATGTCATCTGGTCTAGGCTGCTACTCTTGCTTTGTCTCAGTTAAAGCGCTTCCCTCCCCTATTAGGGAGGGAAAGGAAAGCTGGTACTGAGGAATTCTGGCATGTCATTATTTACTGGGTGCGGAATCCTATGTGCCCCGAGGTGTTGTTGGGGTGACTTTGAATGTTTTTTTCTTTTTTCGCCTCACTGTCTAGATTTATCAGGTAAAAGATGAGCTCAGATTGAATCTGTGGCTTATAAATTAATAACGCAGGTTCTTAGGGAAAAAAAAGAAAAAGAAAACGCAAACAGACTCCTCCTCTTCCTCCTCCTCCTCAGTGTCGAACAACAGCCGATTTCTAAACTGAGTTTAACCTCTATTTTTAGGGCCCCTGCAACTTTGCTTTGCATTATTGATGCTTCTTGGTCGCTCTTTTTTCCACCTTGCTTCTGAGACAACGTCCTAAAGTCTGATGAAGGTCCTTGTTGAGTGCGCCTCACTTTTTCCAAAATGATGCCCTCTGGTGCTCTTTAATTAGTCTAGCTGTGTTTTTCCACCTGCAGTGCAGAACAATGGCCTAAATTCAGCAACGCAAAGAGACGGTAGGATATAGCAAAACACACAGTGGCGCAGACAGAGCAACGCTTGATGCTCCAGACTATGAGGAGCCCATACTACCGAAGCTTTTAAAGGACGCAGATAGTTGGAAAATGCATTTTCTTGCTTAAAAGGAGTTTGATACAAAATGTAAACACTTAAAAATTTCAAATACTGCATTCCCTCCTCGGTCCAGTCTGTCTTTGTCTGTTATCCATACTGTATATAAACACTAAGCTGTAAAAATGATCTGTTTTAAATTCATTGTTTTTGTGATGTCACAAATATCTCCCTAAAGCATTTCAAGCCCTGCCTATTTAAAACCAATTTAAGGTGTTTTTCACCCTGACTGATTTTAGGACAAGGCATTCAGAACCTTGAACAGAGATATTTACATATGCCAGAGAGTCTTATTGATGTCTTATTAAACAGAATTTTAAAAATACCACATATGGTGTCTTTAAAGAAGCTGCTTAAGAAAAGATGCGAACGTGGCTGAGGATGAATGCTATAGTTAATTGGTTTTAATGCAGATTCAAAAGTGAGAATGTGTCTGTTTTTGATAGGACATGAAGAACACCCACAGTCACACTCTGGAACTGTGATTGGTCAGCAGTTAAAAATAAACGCTGTAATTGGTTAAAGGCTCATTTGCGTTTCGTGATCTGAGATATCAGTATAGCAATGAACAGCATCACAATAACGACTAATAAACAATGTGTTGTTTAGCTTATGTCTGTAAACCCTAGACACATGCAGATCCAGTGAAAGAACTAAGAGGGAGATCATTTTAAGATCTCATGTGATCACTCTTGGTCGGGGGTCGTGCCCTCTGTGCTGGTTTCTGGCACTGTCCAACAGCACAGATGGTCAAAAGCATGGCCAGCATCCCAGCTCTGATAATACAGTCTGTCAGTTATCGTGTGGTCAATGCTACAGTCACTAGAGCCAAATATTCAATTGCATGTTCTTTTACATGGTTCACTGAGTCTGACATGTAACCCTAAACGAGCAGGACATCCAACACCATACAACATCATACAGAAACATAAGAACACCATACAGCAACAAAACAACACAATCCACAGCCATAACTACACTATACACAACCATAATGTCATACAAAAACTTAACAGCACCACGATGTACAAACGTAACTACACCATACAGAACCATAAGAACACCATACAGCAACAAAACAACACCATCCGCAACCATAAGTACACTATACACAACCATAACATCATACAGCAACATAACAGCACCACTATGTACAACCGTAACTACTCTATACAGAAGAATAAGAACACAATACA
>JBBPCZ010000023.1:15483860-15500961 GCA_037974445.1 Brycinus macrolepidotus
TCCCAAAGGTGTTGGATGGGGTTGAGGTCAGGGCTCTGTGCGGGCCAGTCAAGTTCTTCCACATCGAACTCATCCAGAAATGTCTTCCAGCTTGCTTTGTGCACTGGGGCACAGTCATGCTGGAATAGAAAAGGTTCTTCCCCAAACTGGGTCCAAAAGGTGGAAGTATGCCGTTGTCCAAAATGTCTTGGTATGCTGAAGCATTAAGAATAAACAGTTCACTGGAAGTGAGGGACCTAGCCCAAGCCCTGAAAAACAGGTGTGTCCCAATACAATTGTCCATATAGCGTACATGCCATATGTAGCGACCCATTAACTAATTTAATCTGGGAACAACACCACCACCAACCTTGTCAATAAAATATTTAGACATTATTACACTATCATTACATTATTGTCATGTCAGGTACACTGGAAGGACACAGCTGCAGGCATCAGCTTTAGTTTCTCAGAACAGGTTTAATGAACTTAACAAGAAGGGTGAGCTCACTGAGCTCCAAAAACGAACACTAGAGTTAACACAAGTACAACGTGACCAAGCACAATGACCAAGCACGCAACAACACATGATGTCATCACTCTGCGTCCATGGCTGCACGTAGTCAAAACTCGGGGGACGGGCTCCATAAGGGGCGTGACCGAGGTGGCCCAGACGTGACAACTATCATCATTATTTGTTCTTTCCAGAAATTATATCCCAAGTGAATGTGTCAGCTATAGACAACATATCTTCATATTTCTCTTCATGTAAAAATATTCCAAATTACTCAACCTATTTCTTGATTATCCTACTTTCATAAAAAAGAGATAATTTTATGATCCAGTCAATTGGATTTTTTTAAATAAATTGTATCTGTAACCACCTTCATTCAAACTGTTATTAAATAATGTGAAAGTTCAACAGAAACACATAATGTTTAGTCAGCTCATATTCACTCAGGTCTAACTGTAGTTTTCAAAATATAGAAGCTTTAACGAAGACTTGGCTCTGCCCACACTGAGCATAATAATGCCATATTACTGAAAAGCTTGTGTCCTGTAGAATCTCAGTATCCAAGTATGTCTATTTCCTTTGTCCTATGACAACTTTCACACAAACTGTACATTACCATGATGCAGCTCTGAGGCCTATTCTTAAAACTGTTCTTATCAAAATCAGCTTTTTTCCACAGCAAAAATGTCAGCTTGTAGAACACCTGCATTAATTGACTTTTAGATGTTTGTTCATAACTATATTCTCATGGATTTTTAATGTGAATGTAAGCACATTTAGATAGATAATGTCAGACTGCATATGGTTTAAAAAAACTTAAAAATTATTATCTGTTCTGGCAGGATTATTTCTGAAACAAGCAAAATTGACAAAATTGCAAAATTGCCAGAAATTTCAACTGTGCTGGAATTTTCACCTGATAAAAATACCTTCAATAAAACATTTTAAAGTATCATGAATCCCTACACACAAGGTAAGCCCAGTCCAGACTGGTCTCATTCGTGGTTCCCCACTGGTGGAATGAGCTGCCTAAGCGAAACAGAGCAGCAGAATCCCCCTCTATCTTCAACAACCTCCTGAAGACTCATCTATTCAGAGAATATCTCTTTTCCTAGTGCACTTCTTGCACTACTCCTACATAAAGATTTAGCACTTAGTACTCTCCTCTGGTTCTGTCCTGAAACCTGAGAATTTCCCTGTATTATAAGTCGCTTTGGATAAAAACATCTGCCAAATGAATGTAATGAATGATTATAATATCTTCCAGCATTCTTACAACAATCATGAGAAACATTCCTATATTTAAAATTATTTCACTTGTCAAGATGTATTTTTTCTAGTGTTCAATTTTCTAATCCCTCTTTCTCTCTCTCTCTCTCTCTCTCTCTTCCCCTAGTATAAGCAAGTTGAGCAGTACATGTCCTTCCACAAACTCCCTGCCGACATGCGCCAGAAGATCCACGACTATTATGAGCATCGGTACCAGGGCAAGATCTTCGATGAGGACAACATCCTGAACGAGCTCAATGACCCTTTAAAAGAGGTGCGGGGAAAAGTGCATCCACATATCACCTCACGGCTACACACACACACAGTAGCACAAATCTAGATTCTTGTCTTCAACACTTTTGAGAAAGGGGGCTCTGCCATGCAAGGATAGTTACACCATGCACCCTGACAATTCAACAAACCATTTGACTGTTTGAACGCTTTTTTGAGGGTATCACCCTAGTACAGTTGTTTTTTTCTGAGAATATATGTATAGCATCTAAAAGAGTGAAACATGAAAGTATAGTAAAGTTCGTACTACTTGACGATTAGCTTATTACTTACTATTACTTATTTCAATACTTAATTGAAATACTTAATTTCAATGACCTGTATCACTGAAAACCTTCATGATGATTGGTCATCATGTTATTTTCTCATAGAAATCATCAGTATTTCGAACAACGTCTGATTCTGTGTTGTTCACAAACAACTTAAACATTGTAGTTTGCTCTCTCAGTAAGATATGACAGTAGAAAGCCATATAAAGTTACTGAAAAAGATGAGTTTCCAGATTACAAAAGTAAGTAGGTTAAGTGTGACCCTCTTATTACACTAATTATAAAAAAGACACATCACATATATTACGTGTCCTGTGTGTTAAAAAAAGGCTACTTGATCTCAGGGTGGGGTGAAATCTAAAATGAATTCTATCTAATGAAATTGGACCTAATTGGACCTAATTAACTTAGTTATTTTTTGGAATTTGGACACTAACACCTTTGTTCAACTTCATCTGGTTTTATTCAGTGATTTTATATGGGTGGAGCACATGAAAGAGCTTTCTTTGTACTGATACAAATGAGAAGTGAAAAAGAGAAGTTTGGACACACCTTCTGTAGGATGACTTGTTTTTACTTTTGACTCTCTAGAATAATAGTAGAGACAAGATATCAAACCAAAACACATATAAATCTATTTAAATGTTAAACAAATCCAAACTGTCTTCTGTTTTGAATTCTTTAGAGTAGCCCTAATTTACATTGATGCAGTCTTGCACACTCTTAACTTCTCAAGCAGCTTCATGAGGAGCCACGTGAGATGTTTTTCAACGAGACTATAGGAGATACCCATATGCTCACACCATGATGGCTGTTCATCATGGTGGCTTTATTTTGATACCAAATTGGAGGCCAGAAGACATAGGAAACTTCTCTCTTTGTTCTGGAAATGTATTTGTACACAGTGGACAGCTTTGCCTTTTGTACTTGTCATTTAGAACCAGCCACATACAAGCTGATTGGCTCAACACGCTTCACTAATTAACATTGAATAAGACATACATAGTAATTAGGCTGATGCACTGTCATTCCAAACATATCCAGACACCCTTTCTAATCAGAGTTTAGCTCCTTTAAGGTGCACCTGTTGATGACACAGGTGTTCACCTGCACACATACAGTTTGGGCAATTTCCATAGAAAAGCACTGGTGATAGATTGGGATGCTCTGGAGCAGCTACACACCAGCTGAAGGTCACCATGTCTAACAATCTACCAGGGGGCTATTAAACAAGCACTGGGTTGCAGAGCAGTCTTAGAAACATCACATGCGTTTAAGCATAAACACGCCTATAGATCAGAACCATTTAGGTTCCATACTTTTAGAATCCATACTTTTGAGTGCTACTGTAGTTGCTTTATTAAATAATTCTGTTCTGACGTTCTTTCTGAATGACACCCAATGACTGCAGAAACACTTCAGCACCTTCCATAATCTCCTCTGATCGATTTCAGTCAAGTCAACACATCAATGTCAACACATCAATGACCAGAATGGTCACCTGTGAGCCTTGTTATTGAAGCCTTGTATTGGATTATCCTGTGAAATTCACACCGGCTACATGGTCATCAGCCACAAAGGCTACACTATTCCCAAGGGTTCAGACAGTCAGGGTTTATTGGAACACATTCAGTCAATTCTGTTCTTTTTCTTTGATGATCTCGAAGGATGAGCAAGACGGTCTGATCACTCTAGCAGGGCAAGGGCAGTGTGTACTTAAAGGTTGCCAATCTTTGACTGAAAACAGTTAATGTGTGTGCAATAGATCTGTGAGGATCATCAGATCACATTTACTTTGGACTGCCATAGCAGCATGTCTATTCTTCAGCTGGGTGAAATCCAGTTGAAAATAATGAATGGAATTTTGCAGCTGTTCTTTCATGCTACCCCGGAATGTTTCATAAGTGGACTCACAGTGAAATATTTTATACATTGAGCTGTGGACACTAATCATATAAACCACCTCCCTTCTGACTGGGTAAATGCATCACAGTGCCCAGATTCAATTACATAAAGTTCAGACTGGCCTAACTTTTTTGATGCAAATCTGAAATTCGTAATACCGGTCCCATTATGCACCATGTAGTCGGTTGTAATCGAGCCAATACTTTTCATAGAAAATGAATGAATGGGACATGTTGTGGTAAATTGATGTGCCAAATCCCTGTAAATGCAGCCTTATGCCTGAGAAAGAGAAATTCATTACCAGCACTCTTAAAAAGGGTTTCACAAAGGGTTCTTTGACCAGTGCAGTGAGGACCATTTTAGTTCCCTAAAGAACCTTTTTTGTAAACAAGGGTATGAAGAACTTTTTAAAGAAATTTGGACCTTGCAAGGAATTCAGACTTCCTTCCCATTATGTACATACAAGTTTAAGGGCCTTTTTGCATTATATGGGGATTGTTAAACTTTTAAAATGTTCTTCACAGCCACAAGTCTCATTTTCAAAAATGGTTCTTTAAGGAACCATCCATTAAAAGGGTCTTTAGAAAAATAAAAATGGTTCCTCTGTGGCATAATGCAAATAACCTATTCTGGCTCTTTTATTTTTAAGAATGAAACCTGCAGATGTTTGTGTTGTTCATCTATTCTACTACATGAGTAAACCAGTTTTTCTTTATTTGACTAATATATCTGTCAGGTATATTGCCCGTTATTTAAATTAAATTTGCAGAACTGTAAATATATATCATGTTAATGAAACAAAAGGGTAATTTTAAGCTGTTGTCGAAGGTCACATGGTCAGAGGCACATTAATAAAATCAGTGTTACATGGCAATTTAAATTAAAAAGAAAATGTGATTCATCTGCCTGGCCCACTTTCTTGTATTGTGCCATGGTACAGGTCTGATAATCACACGTCCAAAACATCAAAGCACAGTTACTCTGACCAGTTACGCAGCTCCACAAGCAGCAAGCTGTGATGAACTGGGTGTTCTGACACCTTTCTGTCAGAGCCAGCCTGAATCTTTTTCAGCCGTTTGTGCTATAGTGCTGTTGAAAGCGCATATTGAGACTCATTTCTCTATATAAAGTTATGAAATATCCAGTTTGCTGTTGTCCATCTATTGTCATATTGTTAATGCAGCATTACAGTATCTCAAACACATCCACTAAAACACAACAGACAGAATGAGTGCAAGTGATGATGCAGCAAGGCCAGACAGTACTTACTGATTCATTTCTGTTCATTTCTGCAACCCTTTTTTCTCCTACCCCCCTCTTCTCGCAGCTGGTCAGGGGCGCTATTTTTACAAGCCCTGTCGTATGACAAACCTGCCTTAAATAGCCAAACTCTCCAGCCGTTTTTGCCCTAGCGGCGGTCCGAGGCTGGAGGCAGCTCATTATTCCTGCTGATTTCTGATTGCGGTGAGAACCCATGACTTCCAGCACCGCTACAGCAACTGACTAAGCTAACAATGCTCACCACTGTGTGTGAGGAAATCAGGTCTCAGTGCTCTTTTCAGAACAAACACAAGCTTTCTAAGTCCTAGCCATGTTTAAAGAGGGGTGTAACTGTGTGCTGAGGTATCAGAGAGAGAGACTGAGAGAAGATTTGACAGAAAATAATTTGTCTCCACAAAAGTAAGCAGACACCCCTTCTAATTATACTTTAGGTTCTTTAAGGTGCACCCCATACTGACACGGGTGTTCAGTTTTGGGCACACAGCTTGCGTAATCTCCATAGAAAAGCAGTGCCAATAGAATGGGAGACTCTAGAGTAGCTGCAAAAGAGCCTGAAGGTTACCATGTCCAGTGCCAAGTGTTTGTGATGAAAAACCATCAGTACTCGACATCAGTACTGACTAAAGCTCTTGTGTCAGAATTTCATGGGAAATGGACCAAAATGGCTTAGAATAAAATCTTGTAACTTTAAATTGTTAGGAAATTTTTTGGAGAATAAAACAAAAAAACAAAAAAACTAAATAAACAAACAAACCAACGAACAAATAAATAAATAAATAATAGTATTATTAGTGCTAGCTGTAGTTAGTTCATGAGATTGCAATGCATTCTGGGCAAAGGTTACAGTTTGCATACAAAAAGCAGAGCATTCTGAGTCACTACGTCTAATCTGTGTCCAGCAAACAGACAGATTATTATTCTACTGTAATCCATTATTCTGAACATTTTGGATTTTAAACACAATGAACACACTGGGTATTAGAGTAAGTCTCTCAAATCATACATTATGTTAGTGCAACCAATCTGATTGTTGGTCCAGTGAATGAAGGTCTGTGTTTTCAGTAGCAGAAGATAAACTACAAATGAAGACACACAGGGTCATCGCAACTGCTGTAATTGCTGCAAGATGTTTGATTGCAGTTCAGCAGCAGTTTCATAAGAATACTTTCTTAAAAACCCTTGAAGATAATCACAGACAGCCTTTCTCCACTTTTTTATGCCTTATTAACTCTTAATGTCCTTAATGATTGTTGTACTGTTATCACTGGTGGGTTCATAATGGAAACCTGCTGTCTGAGCAGACATAACAGCAGCTAGACTAGCATTGACCAAAGCTATGTTAATCAACAGCATTAACTCACTGATCAATAGCAAGGTAGAAATAATAGGTAGCTAGCTAGGCTAGCTATAATCATTAGCTAGAAGAAGTGAGAGTTAACCAGCATTAACTAGTTAACTAATATGACCTGAAGAAAATATGCCCTTAGTTTTTGCTAACCTCGCAGCTAGCAATATCAAACTATGATTTGAGGTAAGCTGGGGAAATGGCATTAATGTTGTTCTCATAATGATCAAAAGGGCCACCATATTTTTATTATATTTTTATGTTGGATGTTGACGTTTGATCTTTAATCTTGACAGCATTTATTCATCTTTAATATTAATATATTAGCTCTCTAAAAGATGATTCATTCTGCTTGTTGTGCTTTTTTACAGGAGATCGTTAACTTCAACTGCCGTAAACTGGTGGCCACCATGCCTCTGTTTGCCAATGCTGACCCCAACTTTGTGACGGGAATGCTGAGTAAGCTCAAGTTCGAGGTGTTCCAGCCCAACGATTACATCATCCGTGAGGGAACTGTTGGAAAGAAGATGTACTTCATCCAACACGGTGTCGCCAGCGTCATCACCAAACACAACAAGGAGATGAAGCTCACGGACGGATCCTACTTTGGAGGTCAGTTGTCTGTTTTGTAGCTTAATGTAAAGGAACAGATATTGAAAAATGTGGAAAAATGTGATTCTCATGAGGAGAAAACTCTTCTTTGGTCTTCTGGACAAACATGTCAAAATCTCTTAACCTATTATTACTTATTCCTCTTACATCTTCTTCTTAGATCAAGCATACATGAAGCTATTTTTGGCCAAACTTTAATTATTTCCAGACAAATGTAGACAATTAGAAGTGAATTTCCAGGTCATGAGCTAGAACAGAAGTGCGCATGATTGGTAGTGTGATAGGGGAAATAAGTCATCTTCAGGTGTTGATTTTTAAAACTGAAAACTCTGTGGTGGGAGACCAGTGACATAACACACACATGCACAAACACACTCATGAGGTGCCATTCAGCTTGCGGTTCCCTACTGTTTTGGAGTGGAAATAAGGTGTCCTGTGCTGTTATATAACGTTCATCTGTCTGTCAGATGGGGCGCCCTGTTCTTTCTTCAACGCCCAAATTGCTGAATCAGTGGTGTTCAGCCAGAACTGAAATGGTAACATCATTCTCAGCTCTACAGCAGCAAATATTCATTTATATGTCCAATCTGAAAGAAGGCATTTACCTTATCGCATTATTGTCTCCCTGAACTCACATGCATTCCCTGTTTTCATGAGAGTTCAAGCAACCTTAAATTTTAATTTGATTTACAGCTTCTAAAAAGAGCTTCATGCCAGAATGCTAAGAATAGATGTTCCATGGGAATGACTGAAATACATTTCATTCATAACCTCTGTCTCATTCTCACAAAATAGATACAAATCCACACACTTAAACTACAAAACACTACCTCACTTCTTTTCAAGATATATTTTCCTTTTGTTTATTCCTTTTTTATGGCCCACTGTACATGCTCTCCCCATACTCCTCTTACCTTTTTTCCTTTAATAACATGATTTTGCAATAATTCAACATTTATCCTAACATATAATGAAGATGAAAATTCACTGTTGTTTTTATATATGGTAAAAACTGTTATCCAATTATGCATTTATATAAAGATGGAAAACAAAGCAGCACACAAGAAACAGTTTCATGGGCTGGGGAATTCAGATTTGAGTGAGTTAAAAGGAGAGAAGGGGGATTCTGGATAGATCAGAAGATGTTAAGTAAGATAACGTCACAGGACGGTAAACTAAGGGTTCAATTTACTAAGCTCTTTGCCGCAGTTTAAGATGCAAATCAGGCACATTCTGTCCACATTATATACGAGCTGTCCCAAAAGCGAAAACAAGTAGTTCATGGGTTGTGTGCTTGGTGAAACGCAAAATGCTCTTCTCTTCCTCATACATATGCAATTGGCCATGCAGAACACAGGAGGGACGCTCAATCGTGAGTGGAGATATTACACATGCAGCTGATTACATACTCCACTCTGTTTACTAAAGTTTGAGCAACCTGGGTCAGCTGATGTTGTGCTGATTTTCCTCTGCCATTACCACTCTTTAAGGAAGTGGAGTAAATGAAATGGCCCTTGACAAAAGTGGTGAGGACATGTCCCCAGAGAAAATAACACTAATACCCGCGCCTCACAAGTCTGAGCAAAACGAAAGTTAAATTTAAACGCACCGTGAGCATACATCACAGTCCCAGCCAGAAACATTTTGCACTCGTACATATATCTGCTCCTCATTTAAGTTCTTCCTAACTTTTCTCTAACCCTAAAGCTTGGACCTAATACTCACTCAAACTTTAAATGTATCCTTAAATCTAGCTCTAACCTGAATGTCAGCCCAAAACCTAAACCTAATTTGAAGATATTCAATCAAAATGAAGGCTGACCAAGACTTCAGCACATTCAGTTCATTTTTTTTCCTCAACACAGCTTGATTTGGCTTTCGAAAGATATCCGCTAGTTGCCCCAAAGCACTGCTTATTTCTTCCATGTGAAATAAAGAAGTGTCCAAATCCAGACAGGCTGAAGGCAGTAATAGTACAGACCGAGGACAGACGGCTTGCATTATAAAGTAATTCTATTGTAAGCACATTTTCGCACGCCAGCACCAGGTGAATGAAAGAAATATGAAGTTAATAATCGGGGGAGGGGGTATTATTCCTTCAGGCACATTCTGTATCCAATTTTACCGCAGTACAATCACGACAGGCCTGTGCAATTCAGCGGTTATGTCACAAATGAACTTGCTTTATTTGTTTGCCATGTTTCCCCCTGTGTAAGCCAGTCCGGATGGGGTGGAATGGAAATTAAAACGATACAGAAGAAATGTTTCCCCATTGCGTGGCACAAAGGTTGTGTTCAGCTTTGCCACAGCACGTTATGATGCCAGCCACCTGCTTCAGTGAACGCCCATCTGCTGCTGGTATTTTTACCCGTGGCATTAGCTGCAATCACGTGCATCTGAATGCGTTTGTGTGCATATTGAAGCAGCTGGTCATGTCAGGAAGTGATCTCTTCCTCCTCATTGCATCATATGCAAGCCCATCATACATTTACTGACCTCTGACCTTACACAAACACATGGCTCACTCACACACATACATGCTTCAGTTACACTAATGTGCTACTAATGATGAGCTACTAAAAATTCAAATAACATAACAAACCACTGCATGGATATTACACTACCTGAACCTTACAGTTACTACTGTCATATTGCCATACTGTTTAACTGTAAAATTGTAACAAGTATAACATGTATTCAGGCACTTTCTCTATTTAGTAAATTTCCAGTGCATATAACCACCTCAAATGTACACATATAACATCTTTTGACTTTCTACTTATATAAATAAAAACAAAAAGTATGTATTTATATGTATAAACAAAGAACAGAAGGAAACAAAGTTCTACATATTAATGATGCATATATAATAAATGCACTTGGTGTAATTATAAATGATATTGCCATTGGCTGAGATTTCATGCAACAAATAGTATTCATGGTAAAGGACAACATTAATAAAAATACAAATGGAAAAAGCTACAGACCCCTGTTAAGCACCTTAAACATGATAATATGGAAATTGGAATCTGGAATGTGGAAAGTTCATCGAACCTTAACTAATCATCAATAGACAGGTCCACAAGGTAATATTTCTCACAGATTAATGATTTTTTTTTGTTATTCTGTTTGCACTATTACTTCTATTACTATTACGTCTGTTCCTTTTAAACTCTTTACCTTACCTTTATTCCTCTTGTTGCACTGAGCATGTATATGACAAAAGAATTTCCCTCGGGATAAATAAAGTTCTTTCTTATCTTATCTTATCTTAAAGAAGGTAAGAGAAAAGCCAACAGCCACTTGAAATTAGTTGCAGGATGAGCTGAAGGCAGCAGGAATAATAGTTATGTTGAGAACAATAACCAATGGACTGCAACACAGTCGTCTCCATTCCTTCACCCCACACAGACCTCTTCTGCTGAAAAATAAGCACTGAGATGTGGTTCTACAATTTGCACACAATAACTTTTCGAATCGAATATTCTGGATAGAGGAACAAAAACAGAACTCTTTGGCAATAATGCAGCTCATCATAGAAGGAAGGGTTGTTTGCATGATGCCAATTACACCATGCCCCCAGAGAAGTATGAAGGTGGGAACATAATGATGTAGGGCTGCTTCTCTGCACCTCTCGTCAGCCAAGAAAAGGGAGAATATGGACTTTTTAACAAGACAACCATTAATATTAACACCAAGTGACATTAACGGTACTGTTAGCAATCTTTATAGCTTGGTTTTCTCCAATAGTGTGAAGGATCATGCTTCCTCTGAGTCCAGCCACTTTTTAAACTACTGCTAATGCAACATCATCGAACAGACACCTTCATTACAGTATTTTCATCTTATGAACGCACGGTTTACATAAACCTGAATGTGAACAAATTTTAAAATTCGTTTGTTCATTTTAAAAATCTGACTTTTTAATCTGCTTTTCTCTGTTACTCACATGATTTCTCTGTATTGTTCTTGCGTTCATTTTTTATGTTAAGGACATAATCAAACAGAGGCAAAAAATAGCTATTTGTTTAGTTTCTATTTTTTTCTTGCAAACTATCTTTCTGAGAAAGTAAACAGTTAATACGAATATAAGTCACTCATAGCCTATGCCACTGGCCAAAGCCTAGGAGGAGGGCAGTGAGCAAAGGCCATTAATGTGGTCAACAAGACAATTAACACCACAGATGGAATATTTCACAACAGTTCATTGCATTTTGCTTTTTTTTTCTCTCTCTCTCTCTGTCTCTCTCTCTCTCTCTCTTTCACAACTATTATTTTCTCCCCTTTTAAATAGTTTGCACAATGGATTATTTGTTAATCATTGCAATATTGTCCTATACTGCAAGGCATCATGCAATATGTTACAATAAAATCACTGTACTAATACTCCATATTGTTCAGGTCTCTGAAAATATACATTAAAGTCAGATTTGAGGCTACTGAAACAATTAAAGAGGGCTCCTCCTGCCACACACACACACACACTCACACACACACACACACACACACACACACACACACACACACACACACACGGAGTCACCAGGAAAACCAATAAATGCACTCTGCTGGAGAGACTATGGTTAGTGTGTCCCCAAGGCCAGACTCACACACACCAGTTCATGCATGTGTATGTGCACACAGAAAGGAAAGTCAAGGGCAATGTTTTCAGCCAAACAATGTGAGAAATGATTCCACCTCTTGTCTGGCCCATATACAGTTATAAAGCACTAATAACTGACGCTGAGCTGCTGAGCCACTTGTCTGAAGAACAATAAACATGCACAGTAAAACCAGCAGTGTTTAGTCAACACCTAAAGAGTTAAATTAATAATAATATGACACTGCTGTGCAAATATCATTTATCTCAGCAGTAAGTGTCTCTCAGGTTTGGTTCCAGATTTCTCCTCGATGCCTCCAGACTTTGTATGGATTTATGAAATAGCATTAGCAGCACAAATGACTTTATCTAAAGAAGTATTGTTTTAGCCAAACCAAGGTAACTGCAAATAATACTGGAGAGGAGAGGACTGGAAATGGTTAACTCATTGACATACATAGAATCACTATTTACTGTATTAATGTTATTTTCATTTGTGTATATTGAGGAAAAAATCATTAAATGCATCATTTGTTAGTTTGTTAATGTATGCCCTGTTCATCAGTGGTCAGTATGACCTCCACTGGACCACCACTGAGCAGGCAGTATTTGGTGGATCATTCTCATTTGTCATATGACAGTAGTTTTTGAACAGTTGACAGTATGTGTACAAAATGTTTAAAACTCAAAGAATGCTAAGAATGGTTCACCACCTGAATAATAACCTTAACCTCACTAACAAAAAGAGAGAGAGTTTTGTTCTTTTTACTCCTGAAAATGGAAATGTAACTTTAGAAAAAAGGCAGGATCATTTTGTTGCCTCTGTGGGTTTTTTGCATATATTATGTGGTTTCCCTAAAACTCTCAACACTTATATAAGGAGATGTACAAAAAAAAAAAAAAATACACACAAACACATGCAGTGTTCCTAGGAGTCAGGCATCCTCACACGATTGTGTTGAGCCTCTTGACCAGCCACGCGCACAGAAGCACATTTTAGAATTGGCCCAGTGTTAGTCCCCAAGCACCAGAGAAGGCCATTTTCACTAGACACCAAAAATGCTCTCAGAGTCAGTAATGGGAGCGAGACTTGGACCTCTGGATCTCAACATTAGACCTCAGGGATGGACAGTAGACTCTGAAAGTAAAAGAAGTTTTTCTTAAAACTAATGTGGATAGAAACCTAGTGTTGAGAGATCTCATCACTAGACTGCACTCCTGAGTCATCGCTGAGCAAGTTTTCAGCACATTACAACCTGGAGAACAATAAACACACACAATAAAATCAGCAATGTTAAACCAATACCTAAAGCTATATGGTCTTTCTTCTAAAATCACATTTTGACCATGTTAAATGGTTAATGTTAATATGAAATTAAGTGTTAAAAAACACTTGTGATGCACAGTGTCACAAACATGTTTATGACGAACAGTTTGGGGCATTTAAGACTCCTGGTGATTTTCCTTTGCAACCAGAAGTCTCCCTACACCACAGACTGTCAGTCCAGCTCCTATGAGTGATAACATTTAACACTGCTATTTTTATGTTGATGACTTTACTGCTTGCTTACGTTTCTGCTAACACAAACATTGTTTAAATCATTTAAATTTTGTTTAAATCATAATATAGCATCATTATATTTATATAGCCATTATTGATAATTATTGATAAACGTGATCATATTCCCAGCCCTAGGCTACTGTAATTGTAGCCATTTATTTTTTGATGTGACATGATACAACTGGTGTGACATGAATTTTAGAGTCATGTCATCTGATTTTTCATGTTTAGCACAGGAAGGCACTCAGTGTATAGAAGGCTACAGTGCAGCTTTCACTGCTTTGGGTTGGAAGCAGCTTGATCACTGCTTTCAAATGATGCTGTGTTGCCTTGTCACAAAGACAGGCAGCATATTAAACATGGTATAGGAAATCAAAAGGAAAATTAAAAGGAAAACGTTTATGAGACAAGTATGATTTTGCCGTAATAAATAAGCTGCATTGATTTATTTTGAATGTTTTTTGTTGAAGATTTTTTTTTTGGACAGCGTGCCAGTTTGAAAGTTTCAACCAACTTCCATTTGTTTTCGTAAAGGAGAGATATTCAATAAAACTTTAATGACCAACGTACATCTTGTTTTGCTGAAAGAAAAACATCCCTTTTGCAACGTTTTAATCCTGTCTTGATTTTAAACAGACAAAAAAAAGGCAGAAGTGCCATCTTAAAACTGTCCATACAGAATGGAAATTGAATGGTAATGTAATGTGTTGCATAATTTTTAATTATGTAATTAAGAATGTAATACCGTCAAGTCAAGTCAAGTAAGTGTTTATTGTTATTTTAACCATATACACCGTACATGGTGAAATGAAAAAAGATTCTATAGGACTATGGTGCAAAAAAAAAAAAAGAACACCTCAAAGAATAAAACCAGAACACCACAAGTGTGGGCAGGACAGAAAAAACACAAGAGCAACAGTGCAATAATTTACAGGACAAGACAACATACAGTGCAGTTGACAGGAGCAGTAACAGCATTATTGTGAGTGAACACACTATTATGACATACTGTGTTCTAGCAGCAGATTCGTTAAGTGTGGAAAAAGTTCAAAGCAATGAAAAGATTGAGGTAGACAACAATAAACAATTGTGCAAAAATATCAAGTGGCAGCAACAGGATTTAAAAAAATGTACAGTATATAAATAAATACAGGATAGTCAGCATGGCAGTTGAGGAGTTTTCTTTGTTTATGGTGGAACAGTTTAGTGTGCAGTGTGTTTGGGAGAAAGGAAGCAGTTGAGGTCAGAGTGTGTATGTGTGTGTGTGTGTGTGTGTGTGTGTGTGTGTGTGTGTGTGTGTGTGTGTGTGCGATATCGTTTGTTATTCAGTTCTGATTTATGAATCTGATGGCCTGGGGGGAGACACTGTTCCCCATCCTTGTGCTGAAGGCCCTGATGCTGAGAAATCTTCTGCCAGATGAAAGAAAGGTAAAGAGGGTATGTGAGGGACGTGTGGGGTCTTCCACAATGCTGTTGGCTTTGTGGACATAACCTGTGGTGTAAATGTCTGCAGCAGAGGAGAGATGTCTTCTCAGCTGTCCTTAGTATCCTCTGTACAGTCTTGCAATCTGATGCACCGCAGTTTGCATACCATTCCAGGAATGGTAGTTGCCAGAATCCTGGAAGTTAACATGAATTTTCTAAGCATGTGTGCACTTCGCTCCTCTAATGGCCCGAGACAGCTTCTCAGGGCAGCTTTATCACCTGACCTGAAGGCAGTGTCAGGGGTTCTCAGCAGTGAGCAAACATCATCCGTGGCTTCTGGTTGGGACATGCTCTTGGAGACAGTAACATCACCGATACACTTGCTGATATAGCCAGTGACCAACGCCATGTGCTCCTTCAGGTTGGCAGAGTCACCATAGGTAGCAGCCTTGCTAAATATGTGAAAGTCAGTGCACTCAAAACAGTCCAGAAGAGCAAAGATGGCTCCTGGCAGCCAGATTTGCATCCGCTTCAGAACAGGCTTGGCACATCTGATGAACAGCCTATATGCTGGAATCAGCATAACTGAGATGTGGTCTGAGTAGCTGAAGTGGGGACCGGGATCGGTGCAAATCTCCAGCAACAAAGTTTGGCAAGCACATTGTTAGTGTTAACAATACGTGGGATGTTCACCTGTGGTAAATAAAATGGTCTATATCTAACATTCACAAACTCCAACGTAGTAACTTGTGACCAGCACAGCATTCACACAGCAGTCAGCGTTGATGAATACACACAAGCCCCCTCCACGGGATGTTGCTAATCATTATATTTGAACAGTATGACAAAACAATGATAAGTAAGTCTAGACTTTAAAGGACTAAATCTGCAGTTATTTCCTGATATTTAAGTTATCCTACCTGTCTCCCATGGAATTCCTGAAGTTATTCAGCCCAAGCCTACAGAGATCAACTTTCTCTGTCTCAGTGGTTTCAAACTAGTGAATAAGATAGTAATGCCTTTAGAAACCAACAGAAAAAAACATGTAACTGTTTTTAAAGAACCCATTACATTGTGTGGTGGCTCTACACTACAGAAGCTGTTAAACCAACAACAGCAGCGCCTTTGGGTCATTAACTTGTGGACAGCATGATAAATGGTACTGCAGCTGTAGAAGAAATGGTGGATGGATCTGATATGCTTTTCTGATACAGAGGGTTTTTATTTACATCTCTCACCTCTCTACACACCAATGCTTCATTTCAGTGTTAATCTAGCGAACATCCAAGGTTGTGCACTTTGGTTAATTTTGTGTCCTGTGATAATTAGTCTTTATCTTCAGTGCATCGTCTGTTTTTGGTTTCATTTGTGTATTCGATTGCCTGCAGATAATAATGGATTTTGGGACTTTGCTTTCAGGTGTTCATCACATTTTCTGTTGCACATTGTTTGAAACTCAGTTTCAAGCAATAGTTCATCCAAAAATCAAATGTAGACATTTTTCTCCCTTACTCAAAATGTAATCAGTAAGCCTAGACATGTTTAGTGTCTGAGGGTTGTTTCTTTAGTTTTGCGGTACAACTACAAAAAATGGACAACAGTGTTGTTGTTTCTGCAAAAAGAGTCTTTACAGTGCCATACATAGTGTACATAGTGTATGAAAATGTTTATAATAATTATGTTTTTGTTTTGTATTTGTAATTTTATTAAGAATGTTTTACATCTGTAAAAACAGCCACTGAAGATTGGTTGAGTTGAAGATCTGTTGAATGAACATCAAATCCAACATCTTTAGCCATAAAATAACGTGCTAAAAATAATGAAGAGGAAATGACATTGTCTTCAAATCTTCAGAGGAGCCCAGCTCAAAAGCTAGTGAAATTTGTGTTTATTCATAATGCATAATTCATTGTTTTCTGCATCCTTAATGGGATGTATTGAGAATTACGTGTCCACCCTGTCCCACAATAAGTGTGATAGTGATCATTCGGTCATATGTGAACACACCACAGCACACAGTGTGAACAGCACGAAATTCTTCCTCTGTATT
>JBBPCZ010000023.1:15561024-15582506 GCA_037974445.1 Brycinus macrolepidotus
AGCTGTTCAGTTCAATACTTGCACCTATAAAGATAAAACCTGAGAAACTGAACATTTTTGCAGTGGTCTCTTATTTTTTTTTCTCAGAGCTGTGTATCACTTAATAACGTTTTGTTACTCCCAAAATACTTTTATGAAATACATTAAATGTACTGAGTGTATTTAACTCTTTTTAGTAGTTAAATTCTCAAATAATACCAGCCTGGCAGGAGTGTGTGTATGAGGGTGACGGACCTGCTCTCCTGAAGGAAGTGCGCTGGCTCAGACCTGAGCGCTGTCTCCGGGCTGGTGGAGGCCTGTTCCGTGTTAGATGGACATCCAGAAAGTTTTCTCTCTCCACCAGATCCAGCCCAGCTAACAGACTAACACACATACAAACACATACAAGAAGTGATTGTTAAAATCTCAGTACTGCTCCATTCTTTCACTGTGTTCTTTCTATTAGAGCCCAACCAACATACCAGCAGATGAAGTAACCCACCAATTATATACATGTTTATAAGAAGCTATCTTTATATTATAATAAAAACAAATCTTTCATTTATGAAGACATTGATCGTTTCATGCTATTGACTCAGCCAGAGATTGATTAGCTAACAGTCAGCAACTGCCTACTTTCATTACAGGCTGAACTGAAAACTGAACACAAAGCATTCTTAAGGTTAAATGCACCCAAACCTAAATTGTACACGAGAATAACATGTTATAAAACCTTTTTACAAAGATTAGTGATGAAAAGTAAGAAAAATAAAAGCCGACGTGCTGTAGGTTGGATAGGTTGATATATGTAAATTCTTTGGTCTTTATGATCACATGCTTAAATCAAAATGCAGTCCAGTTTACGTATATAAGCTATATGAATGAAAGTGAACGGTATGTTTTCATATTATATCATATGTCTTGTATTTAAAAAGGGAGGGGAAATTAGGTTTTCCAAGATAAAGTTTTAAAAGTTTTTAATTGTCATTTTAGTTTAAAAATGCAGCAGCTGTGAAAATCCACAGGTCATATCAGTCAGCATGACCCTGTTTAGCCAAATCTACTGGAGTTTTCTGACTGCAGAATTTTAGTCTCTTAAAACCTGCATCAGTTTTTCATATCAGACCCTCTTCATCCACCGAAATATCTGAATTTGTATTGTGTATGTGGTCTGTGTACATGTATGTGTACGTGTGAGTGCGCTCCTACCTCTCATTAGGTTCTCTAAGAGGAGCTGGGGACTCTGGGCACTGTACTGTCTCTGGTCCATCAGATGAGGGTGTGTCAATCAGACCCCCTGCTAATAAACCCTCTCCTGTTTGCGGTTCCTCAGGAAGTGGGTGCTCCAACATCCAGCTTGCCAAAACCTCAATCATAGCAGAGTCCAGATCCCCTGTGACCCCTGAGCCAGAGGTGAAAGATCAATCAGTAAAGCACCCCAAATAATAAGAACAAACAATTAGATGTAATCAGCATTAATCCATACTAGAGCTGGATTAGTACTACCTGAGAAGGTTGTGTACTGTCTATAATTTGATTGGATGTATTTCCATTGATTACATTGACTGAATGGTCATAGTCTGGAGGGTTGAAGGCTGTGTTATGATTAAAGAAACATTCAGTAGCAACATACTATGTTCATTAGCAGCTACTCTTATTCCAATAGTGTGAGGTAGATTGGAACACGACTACTGTTACTTTCAAGATTAATCAAATTTCAGGAAGTAATTCGCTTCAGAATTAGAACTACAAAACTACAGGCACTGGAGATTCATACTAGGTTAAAATCATGGATAGCATCAGGGATTGCAGAGATCACAGGTGCAGCTGGAAAAATGAATTCAGCTCTAATAGGGCTTTAGCCTCTCAATTAAACCAATCTAAATGAATCAATTGTAATAACAAGCAACTCATTTTGAGAAGACAGTAAAAACAGGTCATGATGGTGATAAGGAGGAAATAGCTTCAGTTAAAGTGATAGTGTGGCATGTCAGCCAAGACAGACAAGAGCAAGACAGGCAAATAAAGCAGATAATGAAACGATGGAAATAAGGAGTGCTGAGTGGCCTTTCTGTTTAACTCATGATTGTCCAACATTCAAAACAATTGTAAAATAATCAATATACACACATATACACCACATATGACAGCAAAACTGAATGCTATATTAAAGATCCAAGTTATTGCACTGTGTATGAAAATATACTTAATTGTTGTGGTGCTTGGGAACCACTGACTACAGTAAATAAAATACAGAGATTGGTGGAAGAACAGTTAACTGTAATTACCATTAATAATAGATTAAATTTATTGAACATTGGTGTAATAATGTGTTTTGTTATAGCTTTATAAAAGCAATAAGCCACACAAAGCTGTGCTACTTTAGTCTTACATGCTCCTTAACCATGAGAAGGTCACTCCACTGCTGCATTATTATGGTAGATGGTAAACCAGGTGTTCCATGAAAGCAAGAATAATAATAATAATAATAATAATAATAATAATAATAATAATAATCTGTGTGCAATCAAATGAAAAGAGAACAGATTATCCTCCTACCTTTTTTCCCAACTTTAAATAATCGCTTCTAAACTTCTAAACTTTGATTTTAACCAGTAATGCGATCATCATGGCAACATTTCCATGAAAAGCTGAAAAGTGTTGTCAGTCACATGCTGCTATCAGGCGTGGGGTAATGTTTTTTCAATGGCAATGTAAATTACACAAAGTCTCTCACAGCTTCTTGCTTTGCTAGAATATGAACAAGACAGTCAAATCTAAAAATATCTCATATTTTGAATGGTAAGACCCTGATGAGGTCACATTTTGGACCCTGTTTAAACCTGATTACTTCATGCATCTTAAATATCAGGATTATGTCTGGATAAGGCCAAGCCACATAAAAATGCAAGTGTAAACGCCCCCAAGACACATTTTATAACGGATATAAATTCAACTGCCCATCGCAATTCATGAGGTGGTTTGAGACACAATTAAGCCACATTCAACAACAAGCACCCCTCCTACAACTGTCTCAGCACTTCCCTGCAGCTCTGCTTATGGAAGAGACAACCCAACAATGCTTAATGTAGGCATCACTGCTCTTTCAGTTCACATGCTGACATGATTTTAATTTTAATTCCATACGCCACTTTGGATGAGCTAGTTAACTCAAATAAAGTGCAAGTTTAATTAAACTTTACCTACTTTCATTGCTTGTCACTGTCTCGCTACAACAGTGTTTCATAAATGCGATGACACAGGGGAATCATTATCCTTATTGTAAATACTCTTCTTGTAAATACTGACTGTGTTAAACTGTACTTTTTTAAAACAGAACAGAAAAACTGAACAGCACAAGTGACTGGCTGTTGCATATGCACTGATTTACATGTTACTCGCCACGCAGAATTTGAATTTTAGTCTGGCTGACCAGAGATGCTCTGTAAATGCTGTGTAAATGCATACGCAACAATCCAGATTCTAGTCACATGATGTGACTAGGTGTAAACAGGGTCTCTTATCTATTGGGAACTCAATTTGAATGAGACTACTGAAAAAAAAAACACAAATTTAACAGACATCACAAACAGCTTGAAGATACCTGCAGCTTCCATGGCTCTGTAGATGTGTCTGACAGAGAAGCCCATTTCTAACAACCGAACAGGGACAAACATTTGGGGGTGGTCTGAAGAAGGAAAAAAAAAAACAATATCAAGCCATCCAAAAGAAAAATAAAATGTGTTGAACACAACTTAAACAAGGGGGGACAAATAATTACAGTATCAATGAGAGAAAAGGGTGCTTTTATAAAAAGGTACTCCAAAGGACAAGTCAGTGATCACAATTAAACCCTTCAGATAAAATGGCAAGTGTAATATGGTGGCATTCTGGAATGAAACATAGTGGTAGGGAATATTACAAAATGCAGATTTTCAATTACACAGAGTTTTAAAATCAATAATAAAATCCATGCAAGTGAGGAGGAACAGAGGTTAACTTCATGCACTGAGTAAGTTAGATACACACACCTGAAATACATCCACCAAAAAGTGTTCACATTTCAAAGGTTTAAATTGAACAGCTAAAACAAAAGCCTGTCTTTCTTTCATCATTGCTCTTAAAAATGGCCTGTCCTCAAAGGCACATAGCTACTGCCCTCCAAGAGTGGTGTTGAAGCCTGGTCCAGGAGCAGCCCTACATTATACTTTATGTTTAACCCTGCTTTAATTCAGGAAGGGCTTCCCTTTATTCTATGCAATTAATGTAGCAAGCTGGGTAAGCTGCCTCGGCATAACTAGAGTCTGCTAATCTTAGCTAACATATGCTTAGATGAATAATCTTTCACCCATCATGGCCACCTAGGCACAGCACTATAACTTAAACAAATGCAAACAGTGTTTCACTCTTTGACGTTTCACACAATTTTAACCATCTATACCTCAGTAATCCAGTGTCAGATTCAAAGCCTGACATCTGCTGTGCTGACATGTCTACACTGCTGTCAGCTCCCATGTAGTCAGCAATGCCATGTCCACCTATTCCTGATTAGGCAGTGCAGTTAAGTTTTTCCAGCTTTTCAATCTAAATCATGGTTGAGAAGATATTTTAGTCTCCTAACTTTGGTTAACAATGATCAAGTCAGATATCTGTAGCTTCACGAGCTTCATGAGAAATTCCCTTTTCTGAAATAAAGGCAGAAATGTGCCTTTGAGTTTTGAAGAGTACTGCACATCCAGGACCATGACAGAACTCCTGACCTATACTCTAGCTTTGACATTTCTCCACTATTGCTGGAGTGTATTTTGACCCATTTCCCTTTTCATCATTGCCCCTGGTCTTACCCACAGGGGTTCTGGTCTGGCCACAGGGTTCCAGGAAGCTGGTCTGCTGCTCTGTGTATCCCTCACAGGGGGTGGAACCAATGAGGCTGAGCCCCGGGGGTAGCATAGGGCTGTGGACCAAACCGGCCAGCGTAGGAAACCGGGCCAATACCATCCGCCTGGAGGTGCCCACACACAGACACACACACACACACACACACACACACACACACACATACACAGACACACAAGCTGCTAACATCAGCCCTAAACACAGAATCCACTTTCAGCCAGAAGAGCCTCTGGCTTAGTTTGAGAGAGAAAGAAAAATGCCTCATTAGAACCAAAAGGCTCACATTTCACAATTCTCATATTCAATCAGCACATTTACTCCCGATCATCCCTTTTTGCCTGAATGGTCAATACTGCTTTAAAGGTCTGCTTTAAAGCACTGAAATAAAAATTCCCCATACCTCAAATGTAGTCAGTGTTTGCTTCTTTAATTTTGCACTAGAGTATGACACCAATGTAGCTAACAAGTAATGGAAGTTGTATATCAAAGCATTTAACTTTTAAAGTTTTAGTTTTAAAGTGATCTCAATTAAGTTTATTTAACTGACTCATAAGCAAAAAATCTAAAAAGTGGAAAGTTAAAACATCCTCTGTAGGGAACCAACTTAAATTTAACTTGTTTTGTGTACAAATTCCATTTATATAACAGTGGGGGAAAAAACATTACTTGCATAATCATCAAAAATGTCATTTAAACTTTAAAAAATATGTTGCCTATTTAAATACCTAAATAACAACCTAAAAAGCTCTATCAAAAGTCAGATGCAACTGGCTGCACTATAATGAGTCAGGCATACATATGCTATGACATTTTGGTATTCAAGATTCAAGATTCAAGATTCTCTTTATTTGTATTCACACATTTACAAGTTTACACATTAGCCTAATAGCTTCAGTGTAAATCTAAAGTAAAATTAATACACAAACATGTACTGGCGACATTTTGTGTATGGGGAGAAAGGTGTAGAATTTCTCCAAACTCGCTCCAAGTACAGAAAAATTCAAATTCCAGAATTTGGTCTCATTGCAACAATACATCTTTATGCTGGTATAAAATACTGGTAAATACTTTTACAAGAGAGGCATTTTGGCCAAGTCTTCACTAAGCAGGACAAGTGGATACCAGTAGTTAGATGCCAGTAGAACATGCTGTTGAGGTTAAGGTTAGTTTACACACAGCCATGTCTTCTGTACCTGACACACGCACATACAAACACTCACCTGCTCTCTCAGTCGCACCTGTAGTTGACTGAGAGTGATTTTGAGCTTCTGATGTGTCGCTGTCTGACAGTGATCTGGAGTGAAAACATCCAGCCACATCAGAGAACTAACTGGGTCGGTGTGCGCATTTGTGAGGGTGTTCACATGGGTGTGTGTTTCAGGGCTAACAGAATGAGCTAAAATAACTACAACCAAGAAAAACTGAACTAAAGTCAGTTGGAACAAAAACAAAACGGAACTAAAACTGTTCTCAGTAAAATTAATATTAAATAAATACACATTAACTGTAGGCCTATCCTCCAGAATATCCTCAGGATAATAGAAAAGCTGTTAGATGCTGCATTTTTTTATATTGCTATGACTACTGTGAACTATTCTCTTTTTATAGCATCTTCTGTTTTATATATTTAAAACATTTTGTTCTTGTTGCCTTAATTTATATAAAGCATTTTGAATTGCTTTTAAATACATTTATAGCATTTAGCAGACACTTTTATCCAAAGCGACTTCCATTCCCTAACTACAGGTGACAGTCTCCCTGGAGCAACATGGGGTTAAGGGTCTTGCTCAGGAACCCAGTGGTGGTAATGAAAGTAGGATTCAAACCTCTTGGTCCAGAGGCAAGTATACACCTAAAATTATTCTCTGAAAACAGTCTTTGAAAACTACCTGAAATTGCACTGACATTTTCAAGGAAACAAAACTTAATAATATAGAAACTAAAGAACATTATAGTAACAATACCGTCTAGAACCAAAATTTTACTATAGCGGCGGTGTGTGTAGAGCTTGAAACGTTTATTGGAAGAGGGTTGGGTGTCCCGGTTCTCATAGCAATCTTTCCATTTTTTTATAGAAATAAAGATCAAACAGGTGAAGGTGAACATCTGGCTGAAGGCTGTACCACTGCACTGCAGGAGACCAGTATGGAAAGTTTTCTTGGCAAAAAATATTTTGGATGTTTTCTGAAAACACTGCTACAGAAATAAATGTGTTAAAGCAGAATTTAATCTTATTTTAGCTACTTATTTACCTATATCATTATATTTAATGCTATTGTTGATTTTATTTATTGATGATCTAATGACGGTTATATTTGTCAACAGGCAATAATTCTACCAGTACTATCCTGTCAGATTTCATTCAGCAAGTTAAGTAATGATAACGGCTCTGGTCAGTTTCTGGATGAGGGGTTCGGACTGAAAACTTGAGGTTCAGGTCGAGTTGGACTTGTTCTTGAACAAAATGTTCTCTAGATAAATTCATGTTTTGACCAAAATGTATAGATCTGATTAGAGACCAAACCTGTTGTTTGGTTCACAGTATCAGTGAATGTGTGTTATCACTACTGTTACTACTTAATGGATAACGTTAACCTAACAATTTCAAATACAAGGAAAAAGAACACATATTAAGATGAAGGTAAAATGTCTTGGTGAATTACTCTAAGGACTTTCACTGACAGTTTCATTCAGTCAGTGGGGAACTGTGTTAAGACAACTATAGTCTAATTTTTTTTTTCCCCATAAATGGAGTCCAAGCAGTACTCACTGTAACAGGTTAATTGGCAGGAAAGGGTTGAAGTTTTCCAAGCCATCAGCCTGTAGTGCGGTGAGGAGGGAGGATGCAAGGTCATTGGTAGAAGAGGACGCTGACTGACCAAAGATGGCGGTCCCATCTGAGCCATTGCTGTACAGCGAGACAGAGCTGGAAGACTTCGACACAGGTTGAGAACTCGTGTGGCCAGCTGAATCTACACATGAAAGAACATGGTGATTAATACCTTAAATTATGCCATAATTTTGGAATCACCTATAAGGAAATATCAATGTTTCAAATGCTTACTGGTTCACTGCCGATTAAAAGTTTGGGGACTCTTGCCTTCCTTCGAAATTTTCTTGATTTTCACTGTTACATTTAAGTAATTAGAAAACGCAAGCACAAATCAGGTCTGTGCTAATCCTATGGGTATGTTTTAGTTTCAATACTCAGTATCATGGTCATCACAGTTTCTTCCTTAGTATGAAGAGCAGATTTTGCCTTGATAGCATTAGTCTCTGCATGAACTTGCATGGACTTAAGTCAATTATGCCACAAATTTCCATTCAAATGAATAGACTGAGCATATATAGACTTTGCTACTTGATGATTTGACTACTAAACAATGGCCTGGATATGGGGCTCTTGTCCTACTTTCAGTCAATCAGAATAACCCACGTGCCCCCACATGCCTCGGATTAAGGGAGGAAATCACGGGAGGAGCAAGAATTTTAAAAACAGACTCTTTAAGCCATGGTGGACGACATTTTTATACTTTCATACTATTTTTCTGAACCCAGGGGCATTTGCCTCAAGAGGTCAAAATGTTTGAGTGTGAAAGAAACACCTCCTAAAATCAGTGGTGCATGTTCTATCATTCCATAAAGGCTCTGAAAGAGGTGTGTCTCAAGTTGTCCCACATGAGTAAAAATCTGAATGGAAAAGCTTGATTACGTGCACCCCGTACCTTTGTTCTCTTTACTAGCACCATCATCCTGTGGTCTGCAGAGAGCACCTTTGAAGATCATGATCTGCGCTCTTTCCAGGTCAGCAAGAGCTACAGGCTGTTTGATAGGGCATGGCCGGACAGCCCACTTCACCATGCTGCGCACCAGGAACTGCAGAACAGACCGCAGCTCAGCAATCTCCTCTCCCGCAGCCGCTGCAGAGTTTCTGGCTGGGTCAGGGCTGCATAGGCCAGTCACCACTTCTGCTTTGGGCACCAAGAGCAGGTCTGTGAACTTCCCACAATTTAAAATCACATTCAGAGACTTCAACGCACCCAGCAACAGGTAGGATACACGGACAGCACGAAGCTCCAGAGCAAAAAGGTCTGCTTTTGGTTGTAGTGGCAGCATTAGTGGGCACGAGGCGCCCTCTTGCTCCTCTCCAGAGGGTTTTGGGGTTCTGGGGGATTCTTGTTCAGGCTGTTGCTCCTCTTTTCTCTCATCCTCTCTGTTTTTGTCGTCTTTTGTCAAGCTGGTCATTAAGCCTAGGGCAATAAAATGATTAAAAACAGTTTTATGATCAAATACAAAGATAAAACTTCTCAGCATGTTGCCTTTACCTACCAGTCATCCCATCCTCCTCCAGCATCACGCGTGCAATGTCCTCATCCAGTCTCTGCTCAATTTCACAACGAGCTCCAGCTTCCAAGTTACTCTGGGAGTTATTTCGGGCCTTCCCTGAAGTCCTTACACCCGCTCTTGCTCCTGCTCCTGTGCAAGTTCCAGGATCTGGTTCCTCCAGCACACCAGTCAGCAGGATGAGGTTAAAGAGTACTGCAGCGGTGAGTCCACTGCAACGGGAAACGTCCAGCTGGGGCACATCACACGGTTCCAGACACGACAGTGGGGTATCGCTGGGTGACCAAGAATTCAGGGAGCTTTAGATTAGTGGGAGCACGGCAGGGCACACAGCAATACGAAGATGAGGAGGGAGGTAAAGAGCAGAAAAGAAGAAAAACAAGAGAACAAAGAAAGGAAGATATGATTAGGCAGAAATAAAGAGAAAGAAAACAGATGACAGAAAAAGGAAAGAAAAGAAGATGGAGAGGGAAACTGAGAAGACATTGTTCTGAAAAGAATGGGCAGGAAAAATGACAGCAGAAATCTGCAGAAATGAAAATGGCACGCAAGCAGAGGAATCCTTTTGGAAGTGTGAATCCTAAATTCTACACTTTCAATAAATACCACATTATGTTTGTAAGTAGAAGAGGAGATAATGTGATTTGAATTAGATTTTTTAGATTTATTGAACTTTTTATGGACTGAAACACAATTGTTGTGTCAAAATACAGCATGAGTTTTTTTTTTTTTTTGAGTTATTATATGGCTGGGGATGTACCTCATATTGTTGTATTGCATGAAAGTGTGCATGCATGGGTAGCTAATGATAAGCTGCAACCACCGTAACATATTAGAGGTATCTATTATATATACAGCGGATGATACTACAGTGGTCATACATGGTATGATATCTATGTGTCCCCAGTGTACTGTATTTTCCATACATCTCATGTCTTTTGCACTTGTCTCTCTTACATTTACAGTAGCCTTGTTATTAAATCATTACAGTTACATGCTGCAAAAAAAGTGCATTAGGGGAATGATTAAAAGCATTTTACAGCATTTTTGTTTTTTTAATATCTGCATCTAAATTACAAGAACATATTTTAAAAATAAAAAACAAACACACTAGCAATAACACTAGCAACCCTACCATTTTATTCAATGTAGTGATTTATCATTATGTGCTATATCAAAAACAACAAACTGTACAAATTCTACCTTTTCATTTGAATTTTCTTATTTCCATTTTTTCTTTTTAGAATGGGTAATTTGGCTTAACCTAAGACACAAAGGCTGTTCGTGTTGTCACTTTCTCTCCAAATCAAGGTTACACGCAGTTAAAAATCCAGTTAAAATGACCAGATGAAATGCAATGCATTTAAATCTTTTAATTCTTTTTTTGGTTTCAAAACTAAAGATGCTTTATTGCAACACCTAGGTATCTCTGTATTTGAATTTGAATAATCTCTTTTTTTAAATAAACCCATACTAAAGCACAGCTTTCTAAACAGCATTGAATATTATAAAGTTAAATCACTAAATGCAATTTGGTATCAACAGAACTGGTGCCATGTTCATATATATGCTTACCTCACAGTTAGATCGGTCTCCTCCCACTGCAGTTTAGCCAGGGGGCTTCCCTCCTTCAGGACCCCTAACAGAGTGGCCCGGCGACCGCTGGGTTTATGTAGGCAGGTGCCACCGGCCCGGAGCCCGCTGTCCACTCCTCCGATCAAGGCTAGAACGGGCCACACCTCGGCACACAGCACACTGAGCTGGGCCTCAGACAGACCCGTGGGGCCAGAGAAGAGATCAGGATTCCTCCAGCTCTCCCCAGGACTTCTCTCTCTCTCCGCCCCTCCACACTCCATCTGCTCCTTACTGCCATAGCCTGCGCAGAAAAACACAGAGCAAACCATTCATCAGATGATAAATTATTTTTCCCTGATTTGTTCTAATTTGTAAACACACACATAGGCAAGGATTTTAGTGTAAAGGGCACAGTTTTAAATCATGCTAAAAAAAAGTTCTGACTTAAATTCAGATGGTTGGCACAACTAAAGAATGAAACAACAAATAGAAAAAAAAATACATTTAAAACAAAAACAGATGTCTTCGCAAAACAGGCGACAGCAGGTCAAGACGGCACTATTCCTTCCTGACTATTCCTTCCTGAAAGATAAAAACCAGTCACAATCTATCATACTGACCATGTCTGCAGTGTGCTTCTTCCCTCATGACTGAGCCAATGAACTCCAGTCTGTGGCTCATGTGCAGATTAATGTGTGGAGCCCAGTCGTTGCTGTGATGAAGTCGCCGCAGAAGCTGCACAGTAGCCTCCATCAACACAGTGGCTCGAGGACTGCCAAGGGGGTCGCCTGGCAGCAGGTCACTGGGCATGCCACGCATCTGCAGATCACACAGTGCCACCTATAGGAAGAAAAAAGTGACTGTCAGAAGCTGGAGAGATAAAATCCTGACTAAATTATGAAATGCCCTTAACAAGAGGATTTTTATTTACACTGGTATTACAAGTTATTAAAAGATTTATTTTTAGACTATTATATTTATTGTATTAGGTGTATACAAACTATCATTATTAAATTGTAAGTAATATGTTAGATGCAATTAGTACAAAATACAAACCAGCTGGAAACTAAAAAAGACCATCAGGTTGGTTTTTAAAGGTAAACTACAGGTATGCTGAAAGATATCTAACATGTCAGTGTAGACATGTGAAAAAAACAAGTGGAAAGAAATGTGAGGCAAAAAACTAGGAATGAATGTTTCAAAATTTATTTGTGAATTTGTGATTAAAAATCATATCCTTCTCACCAGAGGTTCTGGAATCTACATGGTATATCTCTGTTTACGGGGCTTGAACAGTCCCTAAAAAGGTTCAATTTCTCTACCCCCCCCCCCCCCCCCCCCCCGACACACACTTATTGGGACTTTTAGGGCAATGGACAGACCTTTTCTCCAGGGTTGCTGCTGTAGAACAGCACACACGGGTAAAGCTCTGTCGCATCCACTCCCTCAAATGCCAGCTTAGGCTCCTGCACATAAGAGATTCATTACATTCAGCAATATCCACAAACTGTCCAATTTATATACTAGGTTGTATGAACATATTTAAAAACTAGTCCAAAGGAGGTGTATGTAATGACTACTGATAAAATGAAGACATTAGAACCAAGTAAGTAACTACAGTGAACATAGACCCTTACTCACATGACAAACACTAATGGACTGATGTACATACCCTAGTGTGTCTGTTTCAGGGGCAAACTGGACACTTTGTCCCATATGTTATATAAGAAAACTCTGCATCGCAGCTACAAGGCTTCTTTGGCTGGCTGCCTGAGCAACTATACATCATGTCAGCTCCCCAAGAGACTCTACATTACTCTAGTGAGGAACTCCTCCACAAGAGATGACTCACAGGAGAAATGTAGTCTCTCAGGCAGTCCCCTCCAGCGGGGAATCTGTGTGTGTGTGTGTGTGTGTGTGTGTGTGTGTGTGTGTGTGTGTGTACACATGCATGTATTGTTGCTATTTTGTTTGTTGATAACCTACACCATTTAAAGGTTTTCCAGTAACTGCTTCCTTACGACAAAAATAATTAAAATGTATGAAAATGTAACAGCAGTTCCCCACTGCAACATTTATTGAGACATTAGATGCTGCATTATTCGCCACTGGAAAAACAAACTCTACCCACCCTGTTGTTTTTGGCAAAGGAGATGGTCCTGGCCTCCATGTCCAGGATGCAGGTGATGGTGTCTCCTTGGGTGAAGGAAGGCAGGGCGCGGCCCAGCTCCCCCCCATGGTACAGACTGCCGCTGTAGGCCCGGTAAAGCCACATGTCTGTAGTGGTGCGGTGGTTGTAATCATGGATGGGCCAGCGGGACACTCCTATACACGTGCCTTCATTTCCTCTGTTCTCTTTAGTGATATAGAACTGAGTGGAGAACAAACAGGGAGCATATTCTGGGAACCTGCTCTAGCTTGTTTAGTTATCACTGTGTCTACACAGTCATCTGGAACTAGGTGGCTAAATAGGCACATGTTTACATAAGGAAATACACATATATAAATATATTTAAACATGGAAGCACCAGCCAGACACTGCACTACACATGCTTTCATTTCCTCTGTTCTCTTGACAAAATCATTAATAAAGCATTTATAGGTAAAGTGGTGTGACAGTTTTCTAGTGTTGACAGTTTGTAGATTAATATTTGATGAACTGGGTCACTAAATCCTGAGCTGTGCAAGAACGGTTGTTGAAAAACTAAAGGTATTTGGAGTATTTAGAGGTAAACACAATGCCACACCACCACTGAAAGTCTTCTAATTTCTAAACTGTTTTAGGTTTCTACTAGAAAAATGGGAATAACATTTATTTAATCAAAAGATCAAATGTTTATTCAAACAAATGACCTGTATTACACAATCTGTACCTTCCAGATGAAGCAGCCAGAGGTGATGGCTGTGGTAGCCAAGCCATAACCTTTCCCTCCGGAGCCGTGGGAGAGAACATTCCCACTCTCCAGCGAGCAGCAGATCAGCTTATGAGGATCGAAAGAGAAATCACCAATAGGAATACACTCATCCTCATTGCTGCTATCCTAAAATTCACACAAAATAAATAATAAGAGTTAATAAACAAAATACAGAATAGAACTGATTCTATATTATATTGAATATTGTAATATTGTATTTAAATCTGCCATAAAAGGCATAGGCATCTTTGTCAAGATATCAGCACTAGAAAGTATACTGGTAAAATCCATCACGGCCAGGTCCTAAATATCTCACCTTATTCGAGTTCTCAGACACTTTTTCTAATTTTCTCCTCATGGCCAAAGGTTCCTCCCACATGTAGGTGGACAAAAGCCCAAACAATTGTTCAACAATCTGCAAAAAAACATTAAAAGAATTTTGAAAATGCATTCTTGAAAAACAGACACGGCAGCAGTCAAGGCTTGGCCACCTCTCTCACCTGTTTCATCTGGAGCAGGTCTGAGCAGGCCGGAAGTAAAGCCTCCAGAATGTGGAAAGCTAACAGCTTTGTGCGGAGGTTATAAAAATGAGGATTACCTGAAACAAGTATTCACGTATTAGCAAGGTTTTCAGAACTGATCTAAATTTCCAAAAGCGTGATAACTCAGTGAAGCAGTTTAGACAGTGCTACTTGGCATCCATAAGCTTGCATTATTCTTGGCTACATTAGCATTGTAGCTCCAGTAAAAATTAAAGGAAACTTCTGACAATCATATCTTGGCTGATCAAAACAAAGGGTGCTGCTACCTGAGGTGTTGTGATAGGAGATGATTGTCATCAGTGGTTCGATCCATCTGGAGAATGAGGAGACTCTCTTGGTTACTCTTAGCGACAAGATGCGCCTGAGGAAGACAAGGAAGTCCGCAAGCTGGGACTCCACAACTTTGCTACTGCGCGGCACCTCTGCACCTACTGTCACATCACACACAGACACACACAGTAAGTCAATTCCCTTTATTTAATGACCCAGTGTAATTTGTAAATAGGTAAAAAATACCAAAAAAAAAAACTACATCAGCAAAATCAGTAAAATCTATAACATTATTATTTACCAGAGGGTCATTGTCCTCGGATTTGGATAGTTTTGCTCTTTATAAAGGTCTGTCTAATTTTTTTTTAATGTACCTATGGTTTAGAGTGTTGGACTGGCTTGTGAGTGGCTCTCTCATTATTGGAAATTTCTGAGAAACTGTTATATCAATATGAAAGGTCAGGTTAGGTGTAGCATATTAATTATAGTGACTCACTCTGGTGTTTGGCTGTTTGAATGTTAGGGACAAGCTCCAAGCAGTGTTCTGCACTGCTCTCCAGCGCCTCCTGCTGATGAAGAGTGAGCAACAGACCCTGCAGCTGCTCACACATCACATCCATTAAGGCCTGAGACACGTCCAGCGGCAAGGCACCTTCACAGGAACTAGAATTTCACAGACACATATACACAAACACATAAACATACACATACACAGTAATTAGTATAAGAAGTGATTAGTGTAAAAAAAAAAAAAAGAAATAGTGTATAAGAAGTTGATTGACCCAATGCCACTGTAACTTACAATGTAACAACATATTCTCATCTGTTGGACAATCACCTTTAATTACAATTAACGTTTTTTTATTCATCACAAAACAAACTGTTTCCATATTGGTATTTTTGAATACTATTAATTTAGAAATTTTTGAATTTTTGAATACTATTAATTTAGAAATAAGAATATTCAAGCAGCCAGTGGTTAAAATGATGAGTTGTAGTTACCTGGCTGCAATGACGAGGCTCTGGAGAAGCCTGGCAGACGCCAGCCTCACGGCCCCACTCAGAAGCATGTTGCCTGAGACGGAGGCAGCCAACCAGCGTAGACTGACCAGAACGCAGGAGTTATCCGTGAGGCTGGCCAGCAGCTCCAGCAGGCCACTCTTTATCAACACCACAAGGTCCGCTGGATGGTAGTGGAAGTTCAGTGCGAATATTGCAGCCAGGAGCAAGTGCTGACAAGAGCCTGTAAAGAGTAATAATATTTTAAATGTGTAAAATCTGTAAAACATTCACCCTATATTATACACTGAGATCTATAAAAAGGGCATGTACTCAGTATGACTACAACTACTACTTTCAGGTACTTTTGTCCATGATTGTTGATTACAGTATGTCATTCAGTGGCAAAAAAAACACAAACAAGTCTATTAGAGATCAAATCAACGGTCTTTGCCTCATGGTGCCCTTGTTAAAAACTTAAAGTTCAGACCCCACACATGAGAAAAACTTTACATCACAATTTTGCAGGCTTACCCTTCTGCTCCTTCTCCAGTGCTATTTTTTGCCCTAGCACACGTACCACCTGCTGGTAAAGAGTGTGTGCTGCAGCCTGGAGCTCTCTCTGGGCGCTCATAGAGGCCGACTGAGTGCCAGCCTGCAAGCAAGCAAGCAAGCACACACACGCACACATGCACACACGCACTTGTAAACAACCTTGTTTCAATATGTGACATTCTATGCTTGCATTCATTTAAACGTAATTCTACTGCAACAATACACACCACTGGGCTGCTTCTGATTAACAATATTTATGTTTATTACCTGGGGGCTTACCACCAAAGGTGGCCCCAGAGATTAGCAGGGCCCCTGAAGTCACAAGTGGTTGGTTGAATAAATAAGTGAACTGAATAAACAGTTTTTTTTTGTTTTGTTTTTTAAAGTCACAGTTATACCCTAACATCTCAACTATTATGATCTTAAAAGCAACTCTGAAATAATCATGTTCTAGTAGCACCCAAAAAAGGAGACATGAAGAAAGGTCTGACGAAAAGAACTACAGTCCAGCCTGAGGTAGTAATCAAATCTAATGTTACCATTACCTCCTACAACCACAACTTTGCTCAGAAATGTTTAAGGCTTTCTGAGGCTTAAAAATCAAATCACTTTGATTAGGACCACCAGACATAACATCGATCGGGACCCCAGAAATACTAAATCTGCTCCTATTAACTACTGAAAACATCCAGACAAGGACAGCATTTCCTAGTTCTAGGCCTTGAAATCACCTAACAAAAAATAAATAAATAAATAAAAACTCTTATTCAATACAAACTGGCCAATTACAAAGGACGTAATGTACAGTAACCCCCAAATGCTCACATGCATGTACTTGTGGACCACTCGGTTAGTGTGAACCCAGCAAACTTAGAAAGTTATTAACTTAACAGTGTCTGATGTAGGTTAACTAAGAAATCCAGCTTGGTGAAACACCAGCTAGGACTGGTATTGTGGAACACTGGTGAAAGACTCAATCAGGAGAATAGTTCTGGCATCTTACAGTGTAATGGTTCAGCTTGTCACTGGGCGTTGCTATGCAGCTTGTGACAGGAGCTCCCAGTCCGAAACAGCCAGACAGAAAGTGCAGCTGCACTGACTGAAGCAGGCCTGGGAAGCGGGGGGGCATCTCAGAGCCATGGTCACTGCTCTTCTCCTCCATTTCAGACAGGAAGGAAGAAATCTGACACAAAGCCTCTAGACGCATCTAGAGAGACAGAGAGAGACAGAGAGGAGTTCCTGGGCCAATTTAAGAAAAGTTCATTACCTAAACCTAAACAATGTGACTCTTTTAATATGGATAGTGGTCATAGCTGATGTATGGGTTTGCATGTTAATAATGATGGTGATGATCGTTTTTGAAATATCTGAATTAATATCTTCACAAGGTGGTAGCAACCAAATTCAATTTATTTTATTCCTTTTTTAAACTAAACTGCTATGAACACTAAATTTCAACGTTATGTCCATGTTATGTCCCCTAATTCCACAAGAGGGCACTCAGCATATATCAAGAATTCTCTAAAAGTTCACATTACTGTGAACTATGTGATTCTTGTTCATATACTCCAACCCTATACAAAGATGGACTATGTTTCTCATGGTATGAAAGCCTGTGTGAAAACAGATGTGATGTAGGTGTTACTACACCTATCATAATACTGCTGGAGCAGATCTCAGTGGAAATCTATTCCTGGACATATTCTCCATTACAAAGTGCACTTTATAATTTAATCTTGACAGCTTTACTAACCTCAGCCCTTTGCTGTTGCTGAGCCATGGCTAGAGTGATGGCTCTGGGGTCAGCCTGCCCACCCGCTGCTTTCTCCACCAAAGCTGAGGTCCTGACAAGACTTCCGCACAGAAAGTGGAAAACCTATAGCAATGAAAATTTTGTAAACATAATTTTTTTTTATAATAGTAGTATTATCTATCATAAGGACCACTATTACTGAGGGAGCTCCAGGTTACAAAAGACTATTCAGTCCATAATACACTGCATTACATAAAAAAATTATATTTTATTATTTTTTTTTAAATATATATGAAGTCCAACAAACCAGCAGAATAATAAACAAAACAATGAATAAAATTAACATATATGTAAAGTTTTTTTTTTTTCTTTTCAAGTTGGCAGTTAAAGACCTGGTCAAGCATTGGTGAGCCCAAAGACCCTGATCCCAAAGTTGTGCTAGGACTGATACACTGCCGCAGTCGCTCCCACGCATCCTTCATGATCCCCAGAGAACATAGTGGCAGCCCTACACACATATATATACACACACAATCATTTCTAGAGGAGTTTTCATTTAACTTTTCTTTGTCACCACACCAACAACAATGACTGGTCAACTGAGCAAATCATCACTTTTGGGTACAAGATATCAGTTATACATGTAGTTAATTAAATCAATTTAGAGCAACTCTCACAAATAAATTACACTTTATGTGTGAAGCCAATTTAACATTGAGGACACAGTCACTAATATACTAATTTCATGACACGTTTCTAGGGTTTTTACATCTTTTAATCTGTCCTCCCACTATCTGTAATACTGCAGTCAATAAGATACAGAAGGCTTCTGCTACACTTACCCATCTTCTTGACTGATCCTGAGGAACTTCTAGACTGATCTGTCACCTTGATAGTAAAGACAAAAAAAAAAAAAAAACAGAAACAAATCATAGAAAATCAAACTGACTGGAAATCACAGTGATTGGGTTTAAGGGGTCTCACACTGCAGCACCCCAGGGGTAGAAGCCTTTCACAACTTTGGGGAAAAAATGCAAGTCTGAAACTGAGGCACAAACTTTGGGCAGTCTGTTTCTTGGTATTGTGCTTTGCTCATCATTTAAGACAACAACAGTGCCCAATGGAGCAGTATACCACAACTATTATTGATTGACCTTTAGGTGAGAAATGCTGCATAAGGGTGGCTGCTTGTATAAATGAATTTTTGCCTTAAGTTTTCACTAACACATCCCTTTACTTGAATTGAGCTGAATAAAGCCACTCCATTTAATTTCCCTTACATTGAAAGTGGGAAAAAGTACAACCTTTAACCAAAAAGAGCAGCTAAAAAAAACAAAACAATCTGGGCTCCTGCACAGTTTGATCCATAAAGTGGATGAATGTGTCTACAAACATTCATACTTATCTTGGGTAATTAGCCAACCACCATTTAATGTACCAGTTGATAATGTATGATAGTGTGAAACTGAATGTAAAATAAAATATTAAGACAGTTTATTTTCACATGAAATCTTTCACACAAGAGACAAACCTGAGGGAAGAAAATAAGGTCACAGATCATTAATGTATGTATTTAAGGGTTTCCGATTGGAGTGTACTTCGTACCTCCCTTTCGCTGTGTCTTCTACTCTCTGAAGATCCACGGAAGTCTGCTTTAGTGCCTTGCCCTTCTAAAGAAAATTCTGATTTCCTGTGGAGAAAGCAATAAACAAAACAAAACTATTGAACTAAGCACATATTTTAAACTTTCTTTGATTTAGGGCAATCTGGTTCTCATGAAAGGCATGAGATGCTGTGAGGATTTGATTGCATTCAGCCATGAATAAGCTAAAGTGCTAATGTTGGCTGATTAGTTCTGGATGCCAAAGGTATGGGATAGAGCTTCATCACTCCAGATGTGTTACACCCCTCCAGCTGGTGCTTGACATTGAGGATCTTGTGTGGTTGCTTCAGAGAGTCTTATTCTAAAGGCAAGGCTTTTCAAGGGAGATTTTAAACTTTGTCTGTACACAATTGAACTCCTGAGCAAACAACAAATACACCTAAAGTAGTTGGATTCACAAATTAGAAGGGATATGTGGAACTTTTGAATGTGTACTTATTCCGGCTGCATTCATGTATTTCAGTGTAATTTAAAAAATAACTCTGAAATATACCAAAATAACTAAACTAAATTAAACTCTGGTGAAATTTGAGATTTCATGATTCAAAAAATCATAAGTAAATTGTAATGAGATTTACACACTTGGTATAAAAGACAGTCCTAACTGGGCTGTTACAAGGACGTAAAATGCTCACAGACCCACTCACCTCACTGTGTTACTCTCGGTGTGTGTGTCAACGGGCTGGCTGTGCTCCTGCCAGGCTGATCGAACTCCTAGCAGCAGGAATAGGCAGCGGTTGACCACCAAGTGGCAGGCTGCAGGGAAAGTGAGCATATGTTCTGTACTCTGGGGGAAGTCCCAGGGCCGTGGAGGGGGCTCTCTCTCTGGGGTCCCAGGGCTCTCCGTACTGCTAGGCAGAGTGCTGGTGCCAGAAGATTCATAAACTGTCTCATTTTGCTGCAGCTGCATGGCCTCCCGGGTCGCCAGGAAACACTGTAGCACTTCTGCATACACACAAACACACGCGCACACACAAACATATGCACACGCGCACAAACAGTTAACAAAAAAAAAAAAATACATAAGCCTTGAAGCAATGTTTCAGCCTACAAATAAAAATGTACGCAATTGTAATGTACCACAAATGAGTCGTATTTGGTATCCGAAATTTGCTTCTTCTGTTTAGCACTGGAGCTAAGAGGCTAAGGTATGACATACTAATGACAGCTATCATTACTGTTTTAGTTATGTCACATACTTTTGTCAATGATTAAAGATAATATTGTGTCTCAAAGTATCAGAAACCACATAAGCAATTTTAAATTATCTTTGAACTCAACAAAGCATGACTATTTAGGATGATTTATGCCTGCAGGTTGCACCAGCCTAACTGGGTGGGGTAAAGACACCTTAGGCTGATACCAGTGCAAAACTAAAGCAAAGTTGTCTTGACTGGCCTGTGGCAAGAGGACAATTGTGTACATTTTTGTCTGCATCATTACTTCATATATTGACAAATCATGTAACAAAAAAATGAGCACACAGAACAGACACTTACAAAGTTAGCGATGAGTGGACTCTAAGTAGAGAAACGCAGAGAAGTAGAGAAGTAGGTCATGCTTGAGCATGCAGTTCCATCACTGTCTAAACCAAAAGCTCAAAGAAAACTACTGTGTGTTTGTGGGCACATGCAGAAATGTTTTTACATCTTTTTTACAAAAAGTAGTAAAAAGAGGTATAATCTATAACTGCATGATTGACAAAAGGTCTTGAGTTTGTGATGTGTGTTTTTTGCTAATTACATGATTTTTGTAACTGCTAAAGTTTTCAGAACCTGAAAATCTATGTTTACTTAATTTATTAATTAAAAGAAAACATTTCTCTATGGTTCCCAAGGTTAAGATGAGATTTAGGTTTAGTGTTAGGTTCAGAAAATTATTACTACTGAGGCAGTTACATACACTACTCACAAAAAGTTATGATATTCGGCTTTCGGGTGAAATGTCAGGATGAACCTAAAATGCACTATAACCTTTACAGCTGAATTTAA
>JBBPCZ010000023.1:15595579-15610581 GCA_037974445.1 Brycinus macrolepidotus
ATAGCCTTAAAGAAGGTTGATATCCATGGAAGCACCTGTAAAAAAGATTTAATCGTGCCACAATAAGACTTTCGATAATATACATATTACCTATGCTGTCAGATGACTACATATCAGTAGACAAGTACATAAAATATCCGATATTGGATTTGGCCCACAATTCCTAAAGCAGCACATCTCTAATTTTGCAGCATAGGGCTTTTAAGAATTATTACAGGTCTTCACAGTTTCTGTTAAGCAAATTTTATTGCTTGCACAGTTTCAGTTTTTTTAAGTTCCATCTGTTATGTTGTAATACAAGTTACAGTAACAGACAATTAAGATTTCTTTGCAAAGATTTGTGTAATAACTTAAAACCATTGTAATCCTCAGAAATAAGCTCTTTTCCTCAAATCTGAAATGCATGTTAATTACAGTATAGAATAAATAGCTTTCTCAGATACCAAAAAACTTAACAGAACCTTAAAATCAACTGATTTTAGGGGCAGTTGGTGGCCTGCTGGTTAGGGAGCTGCCCCTGTGATAGGAAGGCTGTGACTTTGAATCCCAGGACTGCCAGTGGCGCCACTTGACCAAGATACTATCCCCACACACTGCTCCACAGGTGCTGCATTGCTGACTTCCCACTGCTTCACTGAATGGGTTATATATGCTACGGTGTGTTCACATATGAACAATGGCCACTCTCTTTTAAAGGATTTTAAGCAATATCTCAATCAAGCCCCAACAGTGAGTAATGGGGGGGTGTGTTTTGGATGAGTGGTACCTCCAAAGAGTGTGTACATGTTGCCACTTTCAGGTGAACAGTGCGGTGCGGTGCGCTACGTTACCTTTTTGAGGAGAAAGGCGCTGAGGGCGTGTCTCCACTGATGCTATCACAGTAACGCTCCAAAAAGCTGCGCAGATACGTGAACGTGCTCTCCTCCAGGTCCACACAGAACGGCCTGTGCCACGCCACCAGCTGCCTATTGAGACATGCATGCACACGCGCGCACACACAGAAAAGTGCATGTGGTATGAATAATTCACACTGGACTATGATCTCAATGAACAGTCATTCATAATGTTGGACACTGTATCCATTACACTAATGCAGTAGAGCCGGAAATTTGGCTAGATGAAGCAGACTGGAACTCAGCCACAAGAGCTAATTTCATTACCTTATACAGGCCAGATAGATTTGGCTTGGTCAAATTATTATTATTATTAGTAGTAGTAGTATTAATAGCAGTAGTAGTAAAATAGATATTTTATTGTTTACTTTGTATTGGTTAGAAACCCCTTGTAGGAAAAAAAAAACAGATTAGCAAATTACATAAAAGGGATTTAATAACCATATTTATTCAGTCGATGTTACCTGTCAGTGGGTACAGCAGTCCAAGCCAAGCTGTGGGAGGTGCCAGCAGTGATCTGCTGGATTGACACCCCCTCGAGACCAATCACCTTCTTTGGTTTGGTGATTGGGGTTGAAGTGTGGCCCTGTCCACACTGGCCCATGGCATTATTACCCCACGCATACACCTCATTTTCTGTGTCAAAGGGTAACAAATAGTAAAGTAAAAGTTCAGCAAAAATCATGAAAAATAATGAAAGAACCCATGGGTGATGGACTAAATGCAACATACTGCAGTGTAACAAGTACAGCCACAAAACTGAGTTTAGTGTTTGGTGTTTAGTGTTTTCCTTGCTCTAAATACAGCTCCCCAATTATTTGAACAATCAGACATGTAAAAGCAGAGAAACTACTAAATACAACAGTGCTTTGGTTTCCAAAAGCTTGAAAGTATAAACCCCTGATCTTTATAGTCATCACTATTCCAGCTGGTGAAGTTGTACCAGAAGTAGGTTCGAAAATAATTTGTAGGATTAGATTGGGTGATTGGTTTGGTAATTGTTCCACAAAAATTACAGTGTGACGGTAAATATGACATTGATTTCAAATTCATACCATATTAAAACAGCACTGCACTTATTACTGCAAGACTAAACTACACACTACAGGTTGATACTGGATTAAATTTACTCCACAATTATAGACTGTAAATCTACACTGTGGAGTCATACTTGATTATAATCACAAATCTAGTCAGCAAATATAATAGCAGAACTAATCTAACTTCAAGAGGGTTTAACACAGCTCATTTTTGACAGACCAGTGTCACAGTTGTGAGTAAATGCAGTGTGGCAATGCAAAATTGTAGCAGCTCTGTGTCATCGCTGCAGCACTCACCATGAGACAGCGCGAGGCAGTGGCTGTCTCCACAGGAGATGTCTATGATTTTAGTGACGCTCAGTTCCTCTATGAAACGAGGTCGGAGAGACGTGGTTTCAGATGAACCGCAGCCCAGACAAGAGCCACAGCCCCAAGCAAACACCTACAAACCAAATACATACACACAGAAAACCACAGATCCTTAAAACTAAATACAGCTGAATAAGTCAAGGCTAAATCTTAGTGAGACATCCAATTCTGTGTCTGTCTATGAACAGAACAAAATATAAACACAATATATTTATAAAATATAGAGTAATTTAAGTTTTGTCTTAACAAAACCTTAAATCCCTAAAATCGTAACTTTCATAGAAGAAGGAAAAACCTCATAATTGCTTTGTAGATTAATGTGATGTAAATTAATTTTGAACCATTTCTACTGAACCATGTCTCAGTCATAGTAAAATGTTAACACAACGCAAAGGTCAGCTGGTGTTTACATATGGTTACTAAACTGAATGTTCTCATAAGACGGTAATGACATGTGAATCACTGAAATGTGTGTTGTGTGTGTGCGTATGTGTGTTTATATATCTGTGAGAATACCTGTCCAGCAGAAGTGAGAGCTAGGGAGCACTGACTTCCAGCACACACTTTCCTGATGATGTAACCATGTAGAGATTCTACAACTTTGGGTCTGTACACACGGTTTGTGTCCCCATGACCCAATTTACCTGTAAATCACACGTGTACAGTTAAAATTAATGTAATACTTACTTCAAATACCTCCTTTTTTGCAAAAAGTCCAGTCAAGAAGTTTACCTTGACAAGGATAATTTTATTTTACCCATCAGTAAGCATTCCATTACTTACTAGCTACACGGTAGCTCAAGTCTTAGATTTTGGACACCAAACACATCTTGTTTGATCGACTACTTTTAAGTTTAAGTTTTCCTTAAATACACATTCAAGTTATGAATGGCATAACAATTCCACACAATAAAATACATTTTTTGTTGATAAGTGTTGCTAGGTCTCTGCATTTAAACACACACACAAACATTTTATATACATAACACGCACAAAAAGATGATTCAGTTATGCTGTGACTTGCGCAAATTGGATCAGTTTCAGCAATGAAAAAGCTGACCGTTATCTCCTCCTCCAAATGACCAGACGATGCGTCCGTCCTGAGCCACAGCAATGGTGTGTGAGCTGCCACATGCTGCCTGGCCCACCCCACTGATGTCCTTCACTAGTGTCGGAACGTTCCGGCTGTGACTGTCACTGTGGCCTAGAAAAAGAGAGAGAGTGAGAATTTAATCCAACTGTCACAGAGCTCCTAACACTTATATACAGGTTTTATAGAATGTGCGAGAGAGAGAGAATGAGGAAGAGAAAGAGAGAGAGAGAGAATGTGTGAGAAGTAGAGAAAGACTTACCGAGGCGGCCAAAATCACCCTCCCCCCAGGTGTACAGTTCTCCATCATTCGTTACTGCTGCACTGTGTCTGTAACCAGCAGACACACACACCACAACCTAGAACAAAAAGGAAACACACAGTCAGACAACAACACATACAAACTCCCACGCACTGGCCACTTTACAAGCTCCATCCACCTTATAGGTCCACTATATAGGACACAATCTAATTATTCATCAGGATGGAATATCTCCTAAAAACACAAATATTACAAAGAATTAATGAAGACAACTATGGGCTCATAAGAATTATGCAAGAGAGTGCATGATAAATGATGCCCAGTTTCTTGTGAGCTGTGTTAGCATTATTTAGTGGAAAATATTCTTTTAACTTAACAATGATCAGAGTGTGCCAGCTTGCAGCTTGGCTCTGTTTCACACTCCCTCACATCCTTCTGCTCACATAGCACCATATGTGACACATGTAAATGAGGACTGGCTATAGAGAACAGTTTTCTTTTATTTGTTACTGTAAAAACACACTGAAACTGTTTTGGCCCAAAGGTGATTTAAACACCTGAAAGGTCTGAATGGCTGACTTAGGCCAACACACTACTTCTGCAGCAACTCCTTCTGTAAATGGTTTTGTATGTGCTCTTCAGGAAAAGTGTGTATTCTTTTTTTTAATAGACCTGATTTGCTCATTACAAAGCTACTTTCTTTTGGTTTTGACTAGGAGGAAATGAACTGATTTCATTATTATCTTGTTAATAAAACTTAACATGTTGTTTATAATTTTTTTCCCCTAAAAATAGCTAACAGAGCTCCAAAGGGCTCCATTCCTGAGCCAGTGCCTTTTTCATTATAATAAATATATGGAGGAAGTATGGAAAGAAGATGGAAGTCCTAATACGGTTTCTCATCACCTTGCCAAGTAGGGGTCCCTGAATGATTTTGGGGTATTTCTGCGTGGCACTGTTTCCATGTCCCAGCTTGCCGTAGTCTCCGTCTCCCCAGCTGAACACTTCACCCTCCATAGTGACAGCCAGTGTGTGACCGTCCGAGCCTTTGGAAGATGAAACCTTCCTCATGGTACGTGGAGGATCCAGCATCAGTTTCTTGGGAACAGACTGATTGTTGGAGTCTCCCAGGCCCAGACGTCCATAGCTGCCTTTCCCACAAGCCCTCACTGAGCCATCAGCCAATACAGAGAAGGTGCAGTACTGACCTGCCTCAATCTGTAAACAGACAAATAAATATCAGGGATTCAGCAAACCAACTTTTTATCTACAAACAAAAATTTGGAAATCCAAATTCAGAATGTAGGCTCTTATAGGGTAGAGACCCACTATTAGTGCTCTGATTGCGGCACATTGTGTTCATACTAGTAAAGTATATGTACACACGTAAAGCAGACGCTAACGATTACAGAGAAGATGGTCATTTATCAATATTCTTATCAAGACTTTGCAATTTTTAAAATTATGTTGTTCTAAAAGGTTTATAAAGTTACACTATCACAATTTTAGAACAACCATTAATCCATTAATAAGAATCAAAATAAAGAGTGAAGAGGTCTCATCTACATCCAACCTGTTAAGCTAGGTTATTACTGTCCCTGATGTTTATCCAGTATATTTGTTATAATGGTGTATCATTAATAAACATATTCGTTAGTTACTTTCATTATCCTGAGGGAAACTGCATAGCTGCAGTATCAAAAAAGAGCAGTACACAGTCATATGCAACACCCCAGTTATGTGTTTTGTTGTTAAAATAAGTTACTACACCCTCTACAGAATTTATCCTAAGTTTTATATGCTATTCTGCACAGGGCAGACTTTGTTTTATGTATTCCCAGATTGTCAAACTCAGCATTTAAACAGTAACTGTACATTAAAATGTGCAATTTGTTCTCTGTGTATGTAGTTAGTAAAATCAACAAAATGTAAATTCCCCAGAGGTAGCAAAAAAATTCAATTACATTTTTAGAAGCAGCTCTAAAACTTTACATCAACATAACAGCACCAGGGTGATACTAGGATACTTTGGAAGAAGAACAGAAAAGTGCTCACAGCAGGAAATGCCAGACCGAGGTTAATGGGTCTGTTGTTTGTAAACTGTGGCAGAGCAAGTGTAATGGCTAATACATGAAAAAAGATTGATGTTTCAGTGCTATAGCTCACACATGTAATAAGAATTAGTCTTCTGCAGAACCATAATTTGGGACCAAATAAGATAACATTGCAGCTTTGGATGTGGCACTGCACACATCAGTGCAAAAGAGAATGGGACTGAACCTCAGAAGAACTAGGGGTATGGTAGTGAATGATCATGAGCAACACAATGTCACATCTCACTATCACATAATATTACATTATAAGATAATATATTATAATATTCTCTCAAACAAGTTTAGCAAACATTCTCTTTACCTCAAACATAGCTGACCAGCCAAGACATGCTATACTCTCTAAAAAATCTTTAAAAGTTGATTAGATTAAAAACAAAATTCAGGAGAGATTATAGTAGTTACACGGTGTTAGTAACTGCAAAAGCATGGATTTTAGGGATCACAACACAACAAAGTCTGAGACAAGTATGTGAAGATTCGGCTACACAGGGTGCGCACAGTGCTATGTGGTGGAGTACAAACTTCCATTACTTGTTAGTTACATTAGCCCAATGCAAAACTAAAGAACCAAATTTCAGACACTTGTCTTGGTTGATTTATCACATTTGAGGAAAGGGGGAAAGTGTATGAATAATTTTTTGATTGAACTACCGATTTAACATGAGCATGCAGTTGCATACGCACCATTTGCGCATCGCTGAAACCCTGTGCCAGTTTGGGCTGTAAAATCTTCTCCAAAGTGCCTTCAGCCAGCTGGTGACTACTGTTACTGCCCCAAACATACACCTTTACTGCATCAACCTCAGAGCCAGAGGAGGATGAGCCCACACTGCATGAGCATAGGCAGTTAGATGCCAGCGCACAAATCTAAAACATACAATAGAGATGTGTTACAGCAACATAATTTAAAAGATAATAAATAAATCTACTTTACATTTTAAGAGGTGATTCTGTATAAATTCTGTAAAAAATAAATTCTTAGGGTGTAAACAAGGTAATCTTTCAGAATGGTCTGATGTGTAATCTGTGTACAGCAGATTACTTAGTCTGAATTATGCACAGTGTGGTCTAGGACCAGATGTCTAAGTAGTTTAATGCCTCTAAAAGCTATGAAACTAAATGGTTACGAATGCCTGATGCCTAACATTTTTTTTTTTTTTTACAATAGTTGGAAAGATGCTTTTGGCCTAAAATCCATTCATGATGAAGAGGTAAATGCACAAGATTGTAAGTCAAGAAGAGTCTCCAAAGAAAATACCTGATTTTTTATGTACTACATTTGTATCAACCACATACTCATAACTTTTATATGTAATCAACATAGTTGACATGGGAAGGTTCACTAATTATTTTGGATGCTAAATAAAATGGATACATTTGCATTGCACCTGGTTACTAACAACGGCAAATCCGAGCCTGTTCGTTTTTTCCAAAATAATCAAATCACATCAAACCACTGAAAGATTGTTTACACCTCAGCCACAAAATTATGCAGACTTTTTTTCTGTAATTGGTGGAATTCATATTTTAATCCCGGATAGGTGCATATGTGGGATCACGCTTCAGTTTGTCACATACCTACATTACTTATTCATTACTTTCATACTATTTACTGAACAATAAGCCTTAAAATTGTTAAGTGAATAATAAGTTTAATAAAGTGAAATGTACTGCACACCTACTGTGCATCTAACACAAAAAAAAGATTACTCCTATCTCAGCTTCATTATAAAATTTTATTTTATATTCCACCTTCTACTAAGTATAAGAAAGACTAGACAGAGCATGCCAAGGATCTAAGCAATGTTCACTGTACATGTCAGATCATCAAAGTCTTCTAAATGAAGCAACAACATAAGGAAACTGTAGGAGGCCTTAATCATAGCCAAATACACCGCACACACATACCTCTTCGAACAGACAGAGAGCTACGTGCGAAAGACTGCAGAGTCCATCTGTGTCCTTTTTAAGCACCTGAGTGTTTACGAAGTCACCACGGAAACCCTGTGAGTATAAACAAACAACAATTCTCAGACTATTATAATGCCTTTTACAGTGTTAAAAGGTTAAAAACACTCATTATTTTCATCGTTGGTACACGCCAGCAAAGACGCTTTTGATTCATAAGAGTAAGGATTTCTTTTCATCCAATACTTAAATCCTGTTCTTACTCTTTCTAGAGTGTAGTTTAAAATGCCCTTTTTCAACGGGGAATAACAGACAGATGAACTCTACACAAACAGCTTTGTGGCGGCCAGTGTGTTTGCCATTGATTAAGACACGAATAAATCTCAGGAAAGACACGCAGCAGGCAAACGCTAGCTAGGGCCAGGGGCTTTCAGAACCAGGCAGGCAGCCAAGAACGCCCGGTCAAATAAAAGACAAAATCAGATTTAGAGCAAGGAGAACTGTTGGGCCTTGACTGCACTCTTTAAGATTCACAGCAGTGGAAGTGTGTGTTATACAGATTACTAAAGGGACTAATGCACTAATGGACCAATAACTATAAAGAATACCAAGTGCTCTGTTAAGAACTTAGCAAGGGAGTAACAGTGATTCCAGTAATTCTATACTGCATGAGGGAATGGGCGTGTGTTGGGGGGGCTGGTATGTGTTTACATCCATTTTACATACGCATCCATTATATGTATCATTTGACATCCATTAGTCATTAGCCACACATCACCTATCTGATGAGCGTCCATATACATCACTGCTGCCGTTACAGCGGCTCTGCACAAAGGCTGCGCAACATGGCAAAAAATCTTCTAACTATATATTTTTATACATCACTCAATATCAATAATTATCGCCAGTGCTTGTACACATTTCCTGCTAAGGTTTGATGAAGTATCATATGTTTGCTTCTGATTTACTTCTTATAAATACTTTTTCTTTTTCAATTTTACAATTTCGCAAACTATTCAAAATTAGCATGTACTATGAACATGTCTTAAGACAACAAACATTTCAATAATATAGAAAGTGTTTGCTCTTTTTTAACCAATACCTTTTTGTCCTGATATTTTTAAATATAATTGTCAGCCATGATTATAATTGTATTCCATGATTTTACCACTAAAACAGCTAGCTGGCTCTGCTAATTGTCTCACTGTTTTATGCTGTCGTGTGGGAAAAGCTACACTTCTACCATTTAAAGAGCCAATCAGTGTCCCGAACTGTAGCAACTGATAAAAGCTAAATCCTTTGCTGGTAACAAAAAGATCATACTTTTACCCTAAATATATATATATTTTTAAATATTAGTCACTATCGTTTTATTGCCTAGGTCTAATCTGAGTGAGGAACACAAACTCTTACCGAATACTGCCTCATCTGTTGTAGGATCTGATTGATCAGCTCATAGCCCACGCCTGAAGGCTCTGAGGAGGAGGAGGAGGTGGATGAAGATGAAGTCGAAGCTGCCAGTGCAACCTCCACCCACTCTAGGAGGAAGCGCAGGGATCCTCTCTGCACGGCCAGTCCCAGGAGGAGCTCCAGAGCCAGGCGCCGGCCAGCCCGGTCCGCCCAGGACCCGCTCACTGCTGTCTTCTTCAAGAAGTCGCTCACCTTCACATTTAAACACTTGTAAATTTGCGTATTTATAAAGTCCCGTTCACGTAGTTATGTCATTAATACCACAAGAAAACTCATTTTTCTGATCATTATTTTTTGACCCCATTTTTTTAGTTTCAGAAATTTTCTTTTAACAGCAATGGCATGTTTATTTTACTTCATTTTTTATTTTACTTAATTTACTTTCTTACTAACATTTGCACAGTGAGATTCATGATTCTTTAAGCCTTTATTTTCTCATCAATACACTTTTGTCTTATGTTATCTTGTCTTGTCTTATCCTACCTGTGCCAGGCAGTCCAGGCCCACTGATGGGATTTTGTTCTCATTTGCCAGCGAGAGGGGGGGCAGGGCGGCCAAAACGGAGGAGGCGGTGCCCAGCACCTCATTACACAGGGCAACATCAGGAGGGTCATCCTCCAGACTCTACAAGTGGGGAAAAATATTCATTCTTAATATGTTTCTGTATTGCATCTGTAACTCTTTGATTCACCAGAGTATCACTACTTTCAAAACTCCTCGAGTGGGTGCTAATCAAATTACAATGAGGGTGGAATGAACAGAAGTAAGCTAACTTAATAAAGATGGAGATGGCAAAGAAAAGGTGCTGTCATCAATAGTTCGCCCAACACTGAGTGGGTTTTACAACACTGAGCAAATAAACTCCTTTTACACTGCAAGAATGAAAATAAAGGACAAGTTAGACACTAAGAAATTAATCTGTTTTGCTACTTACTTCTTGATTTTTTTTTCTTAATTCTGATCTGGATATATTATTGATAAACATGATGTTGCTGTGAACACTGATAACTAATACAGATTCAAATATGGGTTTACTCACATAAACCGAGTACTTTATCAATGTTTGGTCCATTTTGAAAAAGACTAACTCCAAAAATCCTAGGATTTTAACATCCGGTGGTCAAAAACTTCTTAGAGCAAATATTTTTCTAGGTTGCTAAAGTTAAGCCTTTAAAGTTATACTTTTTAAGTAGATTTTTGAAAGTGAAATCTTTATCTTTAATATCGTAAAACTGCATGGAACGCACAACATTCAGACGATATTAAGATCTAATTGCACAGTAACCCTGTGATTCAACACCCTTACCAAACGCCCGCGTTGCCAGCTTTGCCTCAGGAGAGCAAAGAGAAGGCTCAGGCCTGTCCGCACGCCCATTTCAATCAGAACGTCTGTACCAGACTTGGCCCGAGATCCAGCTACCTGCCATGATTCTGAAACAGGCTCCAAAGAACCCCCTTCTGCGCCAAAGGAGGAGGAGGAGGAGGAGGCTGGCTGTGGTGGAGGCGGGGTACGGAAGCGTTCGTGGTACTTGCTGTGAAGAGCGTAGTACACCCTCTGGAGCACTGCCAGCCTGTGGTGGAGGGACAGGGCGTAAGGCGTACGGGCAAGAACGCGGTGAGCCAGGCAGCGCTGGCTATGTAGCAGAGCCAAAAGGTACTCCTCCCTCTCCTCTTCAGCACTCGATTCATACTGGAAGTCGGGCAGTCGCGGACCCATCAGGTCCTGTACAGGCTGCGCCAGGCCCAGCACCTCCTTATTGTGGAGTAGTTTGGCATAGAGTGAGGCGGCACCAGAACGCGTGGCCGTCTGCACGCTGTCCTCCGCTGCCCAGGAGCTGTTCAGGTGCTCCTGCCATTTCAGCATCACGTGAGTCTGACAAGGCACCATCGCTGCACATTATCCTTACACACACAGGGGGCATGCAGCTAGAGAGGGAGAGAACAAAATATGTCTTGTTATTTGAGGATTTAAAACTTTAAACTCTCAAAAATTTGATTCCGGAGATATAATTTTTGATCCAACAGGGACTAATACACATTTATTTTTATCTATACTTCAATTATGTAAATCAATTTTATCATTCCATGCAACTGAATTACTACCCCATTCCGTTTATTCTAGGTGATAAATGATGAACAAAAATCCAATGGAACCACAGTACTATATTTAACACAAACAGACAACAGAACAAAAAGACCACAGTACAAAAGTCAAAACAGATGATAAATACTGAAAATAAGCCCTACCAACAGTACAGGACAATAGATAATTGTCTGTCATTCAAAACCAGGGACTACTATTAAACAAAGAAAAAAAAGCCCTCATCTCACAAAATCACAAGAATTTTGTAAAATCTCAACTGCCCTCCATCCTTTGTTATTTCATGGCTAATAACACAGACCATGAATGTAAACACCACCACACAAGGACACAAAATTATGAACAACAAGCTTTTATTTCTGATTCCCCTACATTAGGCCTTTGGGAACTGCACAAGACACAGTGTGTGTTCCAACAGAATCATGATAATGATCATGGTGGTGATGAACTAGGTCACTAGGTTTCACACAATCAGTGTTTTGACACATTGGTCAGCACGCTTTATCCTACTCTAGCTCAGTATCAGTCTCCATCTTGCTCTCTCCTTAGCTTTCTCAGGCCAAAAAAGCCACTCAGCCAGATCACACACATTAATGATGCATTATTATGCAGCTTGCACTTGTAAAAGTAAAGTAAAGTGGCCTCTTACAGTCACGCGTGAACACACCACACCACAGCACACAGTGTGAACAGTGTGAAATTCTTTTTCTGCATTTAACCCATTCACCAAGTGAACCAGCGTGTAGTCAGCAGCGCAGCGCCCTGGGAGCAGTGTGTGGGGATTGTACCATGCTCAAGGGCACCTCAGTGGTGCCACTGGCAGTCCTGGGATTCAAACCCATGCCCTTCTGATCACAGGGGCAACTCCCTAATCACCAGGCCACCAGCTGCCCCAGAACACCATGTTTATATTTTCAGTCCACTTAACAGCTAGACTGATTCTCTGGAGGACTGATTAACTCGCCATGTGACTATGGTCATAAAGTCACAGCCAGTGTCAAAATAGTTCAATGACTGAAGGCATTCTAGATGCCTGAGCTTTGTCTTACTTTATGCCCATTTTATAGCCGACAATGTGAAACATTGTCAGAAACAGTATAAGAAAAGAATAAAGAACTTTATTTATAAATTCTTGTGCCATTAATATGCTCAGTGCAACAAGAAAGAATTAAAGATAAAATTAAAAGTGTAACCCTAACCCTAACCTCAGACTGCACACAGTCTATACATCCAACCTAGAATGAGTTAATCACCTAACCTACAGAGGGCAGCATTTTATCTACAGTGTACATTTTTGAGCATTCAGAAAAAAAGTTTCAGCTCTTCATCAGCAAGCAACATTCAAGCTGATTAATCCATTATCTGTCAATTAATTCACTTGCAACTACCAAAACATTAGCCAACTATCAAACTATTAGTAGCCCTAATTATATCAACGCAATAAGGTCTTTTAATTTACTTTATTTTTTGCAGTTATTTTGTTGATATGTTGTATAAATGACAAAATGATGCACATAATGGAATCAAGTTAATTTAATTAATTAGTGATTAAACTAAAATGCACAGAGATAGTGTGAAAGTGTCTGTGACTGTTGCATTCTGTGTAAAACCTCATGTGCACACTTCTACACTGTGGTGAACTGTCTTTTCAAACCATATTTTAGGAAGTGTTACTAGACTACCAGTAGGCCCATGCATCTCCCTTCGTGTTCAGGGGTCACAACCTTTGCAAAAACTGTCCTCTCAGCTTCAGTGACTCTGGATTGTGGTTAACACCCAGTGGACATACACTGCAAACATTTGAACCCCTGAGTCACTTTCTTTCTTTCTTTCTCCATCACACACATGTATAAACATACAAAGCGTCTTTCTTCAGCATCTGCTTTGCAGTGTGTATGGAAATGTAAAAAGTATGTGGACACTCCTTCTAAATTACAGATTACTAACAGGCGCACGTAATTAAGCACAGTCATGCAATTTCCACAGGCAGATGCCTGAATGTGTGTTACTGAAGAGCTCTGTGACATTCAGTGTGGTTCTGTCATAGAAGGAGTGCACCTGCCCAACAAGATAGCCCAGGAATTTGACTGTAAGAGTCCCAGATAAGCGATGAAAGCAACAACAGCTCAGCCACTAAGTGGTAGGCCACATTAGTGAAGAGCTGTAAAAATGTTAGTTTTTTCAATAGTAATGTAAAATAGATTAAGAATAATAAATTGACCTTGCTACTGTACTGGCATTCACTCAATTTCAGAAAAAAAAAATCAGACAATTGTTTAAAACACAATTAAATAATTAATGCAAACAAAGGGAAGTGTTGCTTTCATGTGTCTTAAGTCTAACCCTAATTTTCAGCCATTTTGAGAAGGGCAATAATTAAAAGGAATACAAAAATAAATATGTAAATTACTATTATAACTGCAGCATCACATGCCGGTCTCATGTTATTTTTATTTCACTAGTCAAGCTCTGAGTGAAATAGTTGCCAGCTGGGATTTTGGTTAGGCAATATATTAAACATACTCAGTGTACTGCAAGTTGTTCTTTGTGAAATGTATAAAATGACGATAATCAAGCACTAATTATCATGTCATTTTTATAAGCCACCAGCATGAGACCCACTGGCACTTCTCTTGCTCTCTCTCAGACGCAAAAAGGAAAAAATTTACACATACATAGATGTACACACGTCACTCACATTCACCCACACATCCAGACTACACTCCTAGAAGTGTGTGCGTGACATTTATAGAAGAACCTGTGTTTTTGTTTCTAGAAGTTTCTAGAAGGGTGTGGTTTTCCCCTTTTTGCATGCAAGCCCAAAACTGTCATAACAACCAGCAATCAATACAAGCAAGAATAATTTAAGAGTTCAGGAATTGCTGCTGAAATGGGAGCAGGATTATACTTTTTTTTTTTTTGCTATGAATACTCTCACTTAGGATGGGTATCAAGAACCGATACTAAACTGGTATCAGCTCCTGACTGGTCAATATTGTAATATAAATATATTGTGGATAAAATGGTGTTGCCACCTGTATTTATGCACCGTTAATGTATTCTAACATAGCTGGCATTTCAAATGGTTTAGGCAAGACTGGATAAAGAAGGGACAGTATTGACTTATTACTGGAAGGCAGCAGTGACAAATGTTGCATTTTAGCTAAGAAGCGGACTCTCTTTGCTCCAGCTCCACCTGCAATGGACACGGCTGGGTGACGGCAACGCAAATGAGACATGTCAGAAATATCTCCACTTGAGTAGCCAACAGTGACAAAGCAATGTTTGCAGTCTGTACTTTGTTTACAATCTTCTTGCCATCATTATATTGAACGCTGATTCCAAAGTGTTCAATGTCTAAAATGTCTAAAATGACTTGAAAAACCGCGACCTCTTCAAATTTGTTACTCTGTCCTGTTACACTGGAGTGGAGAGAATATTTGTTTTTAGCTTCTCCATTCTTCGCTTATTTGTATTTGCGTACAGAGCACTGATGGGCTCCAGGGAAATTTGGATAGGCTCCAGAGATGTTCTGTGGATCCAAATGTACTATGTGCATGCAGTCTGCAGCCATAAGCAGCTATTAAGTTCAAATCACTAACTCTGGCCTACAGAGTGACATCAGGGTCTGCAGCCAGCTACCTTAACCCTATCATTCAGGTTTACACTCCTGTTTGCTCTAGTGTTGTCAAAAGACCCGGTACTTCGGTACCAAGTCGGTACTAAAAAATTTAAATGTTACGGTACTAGGTTTT
>JBBPCZ010000023.1:15639785-15653412 GCA_037974445.1 Brycinus macrolepidotus
TTCATCTCAAAACCCTTTTAAATGTCTTTTTTTTTAAAGCTTTAATTTTTTTTTCTATGTCATTTTGCTTTTAGTGACCCTTGGCCCTTCATAAACATGTTGCTTTTTGTCCCACAAGAGAAAACATTTGTTCACATCTGAACTAAGATTGTTTTATGTCAGCATAAACATGTTGGACTAACAGAATGCAACAAAATGGTTCAATTCTGAGACGGTCAAGTGTGGACCATTTATTGAACTGAGCCAGAATGACCCTTTAGCACTGGAACACTGGAAGTCAATGTTGCTCAAATTATTTCCATAAAAATGATTCACCCAAAACTTTTGTCTTAAATGACTTCCTACTGTACTTGACTTCCTAAATGACTTCCTTTGGTCATACTGTATCCTAAACCACATCCCCAAATCTGCTCCGCATTAATGAAGAGCTGCATGCAGTTTGATCAAGTTGAGAAAAGACCTGGGGAGGTTTATATCAAATATTTGTGTGACTATTGACTTATAGGTTAACCTCAACTCCAGTTCTAATATAAAGAGATAAAACTAAACTAGGTCTTAGTTGATTAATGTCATCTTGGTTAAGTTGTAAACTGTGTAAATTAGTTTATTTCATTGAACCATTTTAAAAAAGGGTCCTACACTTATTTTCTGAATGTTTATTAATGATTTTGTATAGAAGGGTTCATAAAATGCCACCTTTATAATGACCATGATAAAGAAACAACATCAAAGGTGAATCAGCTACCACTGAGCGATCTCTGATCCGTTGCTTAAATTTTACTTCAAATTTAAGAAGTGCCAGGACTTAAAAGTGCCAGGACCGGTTCAGTATATTAATACAGTGCATTATGTATAAGACAGAGGGTGGCTTTAGTTAGAACAGAAATTGATTATTATTATTTTGTTTCCTTGTTAGACAAACAACTGAGCATGACAGAGATGTAGTATGCCATGTCTGACTTCTTTAATTATCTGATGTATTTTTTCCCCCCCAAATGAAAAAGAATGTGTAGATCTCTCATTAGTGTCCCGTGATGAAGTGCAGAAGCCTATGTGCGGCACGGTCAAGTCGCTCGCATGCACACTTCTGTAGGCTAATGAAGGCCTGCTATTCCTCGCATGAGTATTCAGTTTCCTGCTGCACAGTGTGCTGTTTTTCTGCTGATCCAGGACCAGCTTTGCTTACCTGCCTTTTTCCCACAGCCTCTGTTAAGAGAAACTGTGAAACTGATCAAAGGGCAGGCAATTTCCATCGCTCCTCAGAGAGAGAGAGAAGAGATAGGTACAGCTAACAAAATCCTCTCTTATGGGTTCCTGCTGGTCTCATAATTCATGACTACAGTGTGCATGCGTGCCGCTTACTGAAATTAACCTTCACAGCTGCCTGAGAATAGATACACAGGTAAAGCTGGCAGCAGTGTTCAAACCTGTTATAAACATCTTGACTGGATTGTCAACAGCATAATGTGTTACCTGTGGTATGGCTGTAGAGGTTATAATAAGGCTATTTTGCATGCTACAAAGGTTCTTGTGTGGCACCTCTTCCCTCTTTTCCTTATGTTGCCTTCTCTCTCTCTCTCTCTCTCTCTCTCTCTCTCTTCATGTCAGAACAAATGCTTATTTATACTCGCAGGGAAAACAGCTGTTTGGAGGCACCAGTCGACTGGGTGACAAAAGCATTGTGAATATGTAATGAAGCGAACACGCCGTCTGTCTCTGTGCTCGGCAGGACGCCTCACTCTGCGCAACAAATAAAGCAAACAAAACGAACGGCAGCAGCGGCGGTGGAGGGAAGTGCCATGGCAAAGTTTAATGTGCTCGGTAATTACATTTAGCCAAGCAGCAGAAAGAGTGTCAGGCAGAGGCAGCAAGGGCCCAGGGCTCCCTCTTTTTCTGCTCCTCACTCTCACTCCCTCTCTCTTTCTCTCTTCCTCCCTCTCTCTCTCTGCGCCACGGGTCACTGCAAAGGCATTTGTTTCCAATCAGGGCCCACTGCAGCAGAAGATATCTGACTACAGTGCAGGGCGCCTGCTTACCCGAGCGTGTTCTGTGGCCCATTCTTCTGCACTGGGCTGAGGAGGGCTGCAGGTAATTGGGAGTGCAACCCGTCCATTTCTGCAAATGGGTGGGCAGCGCTGCTCATTTGTGCAGGCAGGGAAGGGATGCATTGCATTTGTCCTCACCTCATATTGGATGATTTTCAGGGGTTTAGATCTCCGACCTCACTTAGTTTTCGATTATGATCTTTTAGGGAAGGTTTCAGTGCATTATGAAAACTGAAATTTCACAATACAGTGTGTTATTTTGGTACAAGTCAGATTTTTTACATAAAAATATACTGACTATCCAAGTGTGACTGAAGGAACTGATACACAGGTGTGCTAAAAACACATTTATGTTTGTAAAACGTCAGAGAAAAGGTATACTTTATCAAATCTAATATTACAAAAATGAATGTATTTGAATTGGGATCTTCAAATCAATGCATCACAATGCATTTTCCAACTATTTTTGTATACTGAAATCCTATAGGTCCTATAGGTAACATTATTACACATTTTTATAACATTATTTTACTTATTTACACTTTTTGGTGGCTTACTGGAATATTCACATTGCAAGTGTTTTCCCCCCCTTCAGAAAAAGTGTTTTGATGAGTTTCCAGTTGGCTCAGGCCTGTACCACAAGGGCGAGATGAGATGGACCTGATGTTAAGTGATGTTAGAGGCCCTCTTAAGTGCCGCCTTTACTGTCATTAAGGGATCTTTTAGTGGTTTCTCTGGTAGGCCTGTTTCTCTGGGGCCGGTTTGTAGTGCTAAAACAAAGACACAGAGGGGGCTCCAGGGCCCCAGTCTCAGCCCTGCTCAGCCCCAGCCGCGGTGTCCCCCCTGTAGTAGGCATAGCTCCGGTTAGCCCTCTGGGAGGGCCCTGGGACGACACGGCTTTAATAATGGAAAAACACATGGATCATGATTAGCTTATTAGTGCCAGGGTGACTAATTACCTAATTGTATTGTCAAAAGGGGGCTGGTGGTGAGGAGAGCAGGATCAGAGGGGCCTCACCCTGCAGCAGGCAGGCTGGGGGTTTCTCTCTCAACAGGGGTTGTCACAGGGCAAGAGAAGAACCCCCTTACCTCTTTTCCTTCTCTCTCTTTCTCTATTGCTCAACCTGTTGAGAAGTGGCTCCCTGTGGCCCTCCCCCGGCCTGCTGTTGCAATCTCTGTGACATCTGCTCTGAGCGCCTTGCGCGCGTCCCCCTAGTGAGGTGTGTATGTGCCCCATCCCCCCTACCCCTGCAGATGTTGTTGCTCCCCTGGTCCAGCACGGGCAAGCGGAGAGCGCCAGGTCCGTTTGAAGTGTGATGAAACGGAATGGAGCGAGCCACTCAGGGGGCCAGGGAGCGAAGGGAGGTGCAGGAGGGGGAGTAAGGGAGGGGGTATGGAGGTAGAGGAGCAAGGGGAGGTTGGGGCCTGATGGAGGGGTAGTGAAACTGACTCATTAAAATATCAATCAAACCTGCGGCTGAGGGCTGAGATGTCCCTCACTCTGCAGGCCTCAAGTCCCCATGGAGGAAGAGGGAGAGTAGGGAAGTAGCCAGAGGTATACGTGTCTCTCTCTCTCTCTCTCTCCCTCTTTCTCTACCTTCCTTGGTCTGTCTATCCCAATAACCCTCTCTCACTGTGTCTCTCTTCCACTCTTCCACTTCCTTTCCCATTGTTCTGCCAGCCTTTGCACTCTCTCCCAGGAGCTCTCTCTGCCTGCTTAGCTGTCCAATCAAGAGCTGTCTCAAAGAGCCCATACGCCGCTATGATGAGCGGTGCCACACACTGTGCCTGTTTATGCCTCTCGCAGCTTTGACAGGAACAAAAACGCCGGGGAAAAGGTAAAGGAAAATATATTTGGGAACGCAGACACTTCCTTTTTTATTAAAAATCAATGTATTTATCCTTTTATTCATCCATAGGCACAATTTTCTCCCCTGAAAGCGAATGACCTCCCAGTGACCGACTGACCACGACAACAAGGTGGGAAGTTGAGGACTGTAGCATTAGTTGGGGATCAGGTGAAGCACTGGAGAGCTTAGCTGTTAAAGATCAAAGGGAAAAACAAAGGCGGATTTCAAACGGGCCCAGAGAGCTCGGCAACAAACCCACCGCTCCTCTGATAATACTTAGATCTATAAATGTTTCTTATTTATTTATTTATTTACTTATTTATTTTTAAAATTATTCATTGCAATAATAATTTAAGCCTAACAAGCACTTGTGGGAGACGGCTTTCTTTTGCATCTTTTCCCCCCAATTTCTTTATTTTTTCGCCTCCATACCGTGGGATGCTCTGGGATTTAGGGGACTATTAGAGAGAATTTCTTTTATTTGTAGCTAATGAATGATATGCATGCTATTTTCACTCGCCTTGTGTACTTTGCGAGGGTAACTGGAGCTGGAGAATTATGCACTATTTCAAGGTTCTTTTTATTTAACCTCCCTCTTGCCTTCGCTAACACGCCACAGCATTCTTTATTCTATGTTTAGCTTCTCATTTATAGGTTTGTTTTTATTTTTCAGGCTTTTCCTAATAGGGTTGTTTGTTAGAGGTGGTCAGCGTTGTATGTTTAAATCTAAATGATACTCGGAGATGGGAATGGAAGCTCTCTCCAGCACGAACAGAGGTGCTTGGCTGAATGCTGAACAGTCTAACTAAGTGAAGAGTGCTGAAGGACTACCTGGATTCTTGTGGACGGCAGGTTGCTGAGGCACAGACAGTGACTTCATGTGTCCCTAAAATGATGAGACCTCGTCTCTGCTATCTGCCGTCTTTATACTTCTTCTGAGAACAGCCACCACAGTAAGTGTGGACTGTTGTTTCAGCATTAAGTTTCAAATGTTAAAAAGACACACACATCAAGACAGTTCCATAAGCATGCCCTTGTAATGACCTCCCAGCAGACTAAGGAGAGCTGCTCGCTGGGTGTCCCACAAGTGTGTGATGCTCACAGACCCAGCGCCCACACTTTGATGTTTGTTGCGAGGCATTTCTGTGTAAATACAGACTTTATAGTGAGCAAGAGTTGTCTGCCTGCAGAGAGCCTTGCTGGGCAGGTGTGTAGTGAATGTTTTAGCAGTTCAGTTCTGTTTTGGCTGCTGTAGTTTCCCGATGCTCACAGCCAGAGGAGACCCAGATTGCCCACCATCATACAAGCTCATTGGACAATGAAAGGAAGAGTTAAGAGTTGCTTTCCTGGACACTGATTAAAAGTCAGTGCTAAATGGGCATAATTGTCCATTATTTCCAGTGTAGTGTGCTGTGTAGCATTGCTGTATTCCATGCAGCATATTGGGGTACATTTCCAAGACTTCTAACACTGCATTCAAAAACATCTGTAACATTCTTAAAATTGTAATTCGCTATGAATGAGAGCATCTGTCACATGTATAAATGTCCTGTGTCATTTATTAGGAACCTTTTAAGAGTGTACTGCATCTGTTGATGTACAATTTGTATTAGTCATCCTCTTGCTCTTCATCAGTGGTCCATTTCTGACCACGGAACTGCTCCTTGTTGGGTTGACCGACCACTCTCGGCCTAGCGTAGTGACAATGTGGTCTGCAGTTGTACACCTATAAGGATGTGGTTCATTAAAATGGCCAAAGAGTGAAAGGACACACTGGATGGTGAGTGTACAGACTGTTGGTCAGGTGATAGAGTCATTCTGTTCTTGTAAGGAGGAAGTTTGTAATGAGATTGGAAATTAGAAGACGTATAGGCAGGTTTTGTATGGCCATACAAATGCAGTTAAAGGCACTAACATCTGATAGCTACTAAAGTTAAATAACTTATCATTGTTTGTCAGAGCTTTGTTAAATGTGTTGTCCACAAGGTACAGCCTGTAACTGCCATGTGGAGGTACACTCCTGCAGGGGGATACCTGCCTACCCCTAATCCTGTGTTCGTCAGACCACCGGAGTGCTGTGCAGGCCTGCCCAAGGCAAGGCCACAGGCCATGGGTCCCTTCTGTCGGTGTCCTCCAGGAGCCAGCATGTTACAGTCTGTCTGTTACAACCTTGTCTAGCACTGATGCCTCAACCCCAGAATGCCACAAATTTTCTACTTTATGTGTGGGGCAATGCTTTCTAGATTTATTGGAGGATGTCCTCAGGCATCTCAGTTCCAGGTGCTGTCCTATGGTGGCACTGATGTGGTTACTGTTTATTTTCAGTGTGTGTGTGTGTGTGTGTGTGTGTGGTTTTCTGCTTAATTCCCTAATTCATTGACCAGCTTGCTCTTCTTTTACAGTCTTAAAAGTCTTCTTCTTTCCTAAAGACACCTTTATTGCTAATAGTATATATTTTCTTGTGGGAAGCTACAGGACATAGACCGATCGGCCACAATGTTAAAACCACTGTCAGGTGAAGTGAATAACATTTTCTTATTGTTAGTGGCACCTGTCAAGAGGTGGGATACATTAGGCAGCAAGTGAACAGTCAGTTCTTGAAGTTGATGTGTTGGAGGAAAAATGGGTGAGTGTAAGAATCTGAGCCACTTTGACATGAGTCAAATTGTTACGGGTAGAAGACTGGATCAGAGCATCTCCAAAATGGCAGATCTTGTCGAGTGTTCCCAGTGCACAGTGGTCAGTACCTACCAAAAGTGGGCCAGGGAAGGACAGTTGTCAAACCAGCTACAGGATTATGGATGTCCAAGGCTTGTTTATGCATGTGGGGAGCAAAGACTAGCCAATCTGGTCTAAACCCACAGAAAAGATATTGTAGCAAAAAAACAAAAATATAGTAGCACTAGCTTTGCCGAAAAAGCCAGAGCTGACTATGATATAAAGGTGTCAGATCACACAGTGCATCAAAGCTTGTATGAGACCGGTCAGAGTGCCCATACTGACCCCTGTCCACCACCAAAAGCACCTACAACTGGCATAGGAGCATCAGAACTGGACCATGGAGCAATGGAGGAAGGTGGTCTGGTCTGATGAATCATGTTTTCTTTTATATCATATGGACAGCTGGGTGCATGATTGTCATTTACCTGGGGAAGAGATGGCACCAGGGTGCACTGCAGTAGGAGGGCAAGCTGGCAGACGCAGTATGATGCTCTGGGCAATGATCTGCTGGGAAACCTTGAGCCCTGCATTCATGCGGATGTTACTTTGACATGTACCTAAACATTGCTGCAAACCAAGTTCACCCCTTCATGGTAACAATATTTCCTAATGGCAGTGGCCTCTCCTTCCACTATATAAAACCCCAACATTCATATCTTTGGTTGTATTCTCTTTCTCCTCCTGCTATGTGCCTGTCTCTTTTGTCTGTCAGCATTAGTAATGAGTTTTTCAGCTGGCTGCTTTCACAAAGGGAAGGTGAGGAAGGAATGCTGCGATTTTCTGGAAACTCTCTGATTCTGTCTGTTTGAGCCTGTTTTTTGATCTAAATGAAACCCAGAGAGCAGAATGAACGCGGCATACGAAACAGGGCCATGGCATCAGCCGTCCATCCAGTACAGGGCTGAGGCTGAGGTTGAGGCTGAGGGCACGTCCGTGTGTGAACTGTGTTATGTTCGCACTTCATGACTGGAGGGTCGAGGGGGTGAGCAGAATTGCAGTAATTAATAATTAACCATATCTGATCTGCCTGATTGCTATAGGGCTATGTCAAATTATTAAGGGAGATTTTTATTAATGTTAACTATTTATGATTCCTGATAGAAAAATTAGCAATGATAAAGCTATCTCTCTGAATATTGATTTCCTCTCACTAGAAATGCAGTTAAATAGAAAGGAGGTGCTCTCCTATGCCTTATTTTTCCTTTAGACAAATGTATATTAGAACAGCGCTATTGCCTCCTCATGTTGGTTCTCTGCTTGTGGCTCAGCGAAGCGATTAGCTGCATAGAGTGTTTAATGAGACAGTCATTAGTTCTAATTAGGCCGTGGTTAATGGCAATGCATTAAAAGGCGAAGCACGTCACATTGAAGAATGGCAGCGCTGCAGTGGAGGCTGACTGGAAACAGCTGTTGACTTTACTGAGAGGGTCACACTACAAACAAATACTCCCCTGGAGCCGAGAGAAAGAGAGAGAGGCTCATGTGATGGATTCCGCATCTGCACCCTGTGTTCCTGCTTTCCATGTTAAACACATGAGGCTGCTTGTACAAATCCCTGTTCTGCATAAGAACATTAGTCTTTGAGACCGAGACCGGGCTGATATTTGCAATGTTTTGTTCTTTCTTATATTTTCCAGTTTCTTAAATTTCTTAAATTAAATGTCCCTAATAAGACCATCAATGTGTGCAATTGTATACGTTCACTGGCCACTTCGTTAGGTTAGCTAACCACTGTATCTACATTCATTGTCCATTTTATCAGCTTCACTTATTGTATAAATGTACTTTACATTCAGATTGTAGTCCTTTGCCCATTTCCCAGCTCAATTTACCCACTGGACCAACATTAAGTAGGGATTATTTGGATCATTTTCAGCATTTTCAGTGAGACTGACATGGTAGAGGAATGTTTGTGCGTGTCCTGTGTCCTGTGTTTGGAAACTGAACTAACTGAAGGATGACAGACATAAACTGTACAGTAACAGACGAGTTTTCACTTCTAACTTTACATCTGCAAGGCAGATCAACAAGGTAGGTGTGTCTAACAGAGTGGTCAGTGAGTGTTTTAAAACTCTGGAACTGCTACTGTATCTCTGATTCACTTATACTAACAAACTATACATAAACATCAGTGTCACTGCTGTGCTCTGAATTATTCACCACTCAAACGATACCTGCTCACTGGCGGTACCTGTCCATTGATGAACCGGTAAAGTGGGCTAACAAATGATACAGGTGGACTACAGTCTGTAATTGCAAACTACTACAAAGTGCTTATATGATACCTACATGGTACCTATATCATACGTGGGGATAATAAAGTGCACAATGAGTGTAGAGACAGGGTGGAGGTACCTAATGCAGTGACTAGAGAGTGTCTATTTATTTTTTATTTGTATTCTGTCAGTATTATATCTATATCTATTAACTACTCCAAAGAGCTTATGTGATACCTATATGGTATCTGTATGATGAGTGGGGACAATAAAATGCACAGAAAGTGTAGATACAGGGCGGAGGTACCTAATGCAGTGACTAGTGAGTGTATATGTATCTCTTATATTTGTATTCCATCTATATTATATGTATATTTTATCTAAACATGTGAAAAGGCAACAAAGGTAGCTTATATGCTTAAGAATCTGATGACGCTGTTGTTGCGTGTATTGTGTGTATTTTAGAGGTGCAATAAAAGAAGTAGTTCAGCCTCTAATTACATGATTTAAAGATTAGCCTGCATTATTTTGACCACAGTTATGTACATTTGTTGGATCACCTTGTTCTGATTACTGATAGCACACATAACAAAGAAAACAAACAAACTATAATTTGTTAAATTCACAATGTTAGTATATTAGGGGGGCACAGTGCAGTGAGTACGGTGGGTCCAGGGACAAAACACAAAAAAGGTTTAAAAAAAAAAAAAAGGTTTTTAAAAATGTATTTCTATAGATTAATCCAGTTTTCAGCTACTGAAACTTTTCAGCCTGATAATGGTCAAAAATAGCACATTCGGTTTTCACAGAAAAACAGATAAATAAAAATAAATGGACCTGTAACAAAATGCCAAAGTCGAACAGTTTAGAATGAAAAACTTCACTTTCCTTTGCGGGTCAGAGTCCAGGACTGCCCATGATTCTTACTGCAAATTTTTCTTAACATGAAATTATTTCCTTTATTCCACTGAGACGTAACAGTAAGTTACAGATGAGCCTACAGATAAGTCCGTCATGCCAAAATATGCTCTTTCATTGCACAAAAACGTAAATATTACTAAGAAGATATAGTGAAATCAAGGTCAAACTTTATTTTGATGGTCCCCAACAGATTATTTACAGATACTTTAATTGTAACAATTTTTAAAAGTCTAGGGAAAATCAGTGAATTATCAACAACATCATGTTTAGGCTCAGGATTACGATTTGATTAAAGGTTAGGCTTAAGGTTAGATTTAATAGAATCTTTTATTTTAAAGTTTCAGTTACATTTAATCAGTGTTTAGTTTGTTAAAAACAAGCTGCAAAGCATCTGCAGTGGATTATCAGAAATTAAATGTCTAGAACAATTTTTATTTCATGTGCAGTATTTCTCATGCAACATGTGCAATTTTCTGGTGCAGTATTACTGTGTTTCTTTTCATGTCTCCTTCTACTAGGCAGTTATACACATGCAATATATGTATATAATTTGTATAGTGTACAGTTTTTATATTATACTGTTATATTGTGTAGTTTTTATTCTATTGTTTATACTTTCTTAATTCTGGACTGTCCACTTTGCTGCTGTAATAATACACCGGTGGGACTGACAAAGTGTATCTTGTCTTATCTGTCTTATCTTAACTGAAGCTGATACTGAACCACAAGGCATTTTTTTAGAGCAGGAGCTGAAGAGCAGAGAGACTTTAGATGTATCCATAAGTAACACAAACTGTTTCTGGTACTGTTCAACTCAGTGCCTCCATATGTCAGAGTGGATTAGGGAGTCCTTCCCGGTTCATAAGGAAATGTTTTGTTCTGCCGTTTTACCAAAACAAATGAGGTAAAGTACTGTGCTCTGAGGTACGGAGATGCTTTTCCCACCTGGGCTTTGTGGCGTGCAGTTCCTTTGCCTTGGGCCTCACGCGCACACACTGCACTGCTGCCTTGCATGTCAGACAGGGAAATTGCAGATGGCAGTTTACACAAACTTCTCTAGGTGCAGGAGCTCAGTGCGAATATGACAAATCAATCTGAAGGCGTAAAAGCAGCTTACACCCGTAACTCACTCACGTCTTGCTCCAAGCGCATGATTGAGCGCGAGAGCTTGCATTAGTGGGAATATACTCATGAATGTATTCGCTTTTATCAGAGACTCTTTGTTCTGTCTTTGTCACCAGTTTCTATATTAATGAGTGTGTTTTGCTCTTTGCATTTGGATTTCTATGTCTCAGTTTGTTCAGGGTGTTTAGGAGGATTAAAATATCTCTTGCCCTCCTTAGATACAGTAAAGGGGAAGATATGCTATCAACTAGGCCACAGTGATTCTTCCGTGGATGCCCAGTCTTTAAAAATCCCATAGCTTGTCCCAAGAGCTCAAAAGTTTATTTATTTATTTTTTTAAGGCTAGCTAATTGGTCCTGATGTCTGACCTGCACTTGAGAGCCAGCGAGCCTCTAACTCTGCCAGTTTACAAGCAATTAGTGTGGCAAACACTACTACTGCAGGTCAAGAATGGTGTCCCTGTTAGCCGTGAAGATCTCTGCATGTGATTGTGCCCTATTTCCAGGATGGCATGGTGTTGTTAGCCATTAGTGTTGGAGTAAACAGCTCTATATGGGGGTGCTGGAGTCTCCGAAGGCCCTCAGGGACCCGGAAATGTGGGATTGTGGAACATACAGGCTTTTGGCGGCTGCTGATGAAATAATAATGTGCAGTGTAAGTGCAGATGGAATTTGCACATGAAAATAGTCTCTAGCCCGGCACTTGCCATGTCTCATGTGCCACCGATGACAATCCCTGCCGCAGTGTTTATATGCAAATAGCCCCCTCGTCTCCACACTCCCTCCTCTGAGAGCCAGGGGCCCAGCGGGTTCGGGGGGGTCCCGCTTTTTTGTCGAGATTTGTTTTTGTTTATTTTGTTTACTTTTAAAGTGTTTTAAGTAGAAGATTATACGTTTTATAATTGTGCCTTTGTCTTTCATTGGAGCTGCGCTAATGTAGTCTGTTTGTAGTTGCCTCTAAGATAATCCTCACAGTTGGAAGAAGGTGTGTTTGGTTCAAGGATATTTGTTTAAAAATTGCAACAATATTTTTGTGTGTTGCATGCTGCATTTTATTAATGTGTTTCAATTTGTTTGAAAAAAAATAAATAAAACAACATGTTACTGAGATTGACCGATCCATCCATTTGTGTGTGTGTGTGTGTGTGTGTGTGTGTGTTTACAGGTATATGTGTTTTTGTGAATGAATTACAAAAAAAAAAAAGAAAAATAATGATGGAATTCCTCTTTAAAATCTTGTGTAACGGTGTGACCTTTCATACACCTATAAAACAGTACCAATTATTTATAAATTGGTATAAAGACTATTTTAATATTAATGGGTTTTTTTTTTGACAACAGACTGCCTTGCAACACAACAATATTAACATGAAAATGATTTAAGGATTTTTACTCTAATGACTGTTTTAGACCTTTACCCTTTTTTCAAACTTTTCTTTCTCCATTTCCAAATTTTCTCACCTCCACCAAACCCCATTCTGAAGAAGAGCCCTTGGTGTGTTTTCCCCTTGAATCCCACCCCTCATTTGGCCATCCCATTGCATTGGTAGGACTTATAAAGAGGAAGATGTGGGTAAGAGAGAGAGAGAGAGAGAGAGAGAGAGGCATGTCAGCTTGTGCCCCTCAGTCATGGCCAGTTAGTTAAAGCAAACGGCGGTGTCCCCTTGAGAGTGCAAGGCTGGCGGTGGGTGCCAATCACAGCCGTGTCCTGGGCTTTGCACTGCTCTGCTTGCCGCTAGCTACCTTTTATTAATTTAATAAACATCCCTGAGAGAGAGAGCGCAGAGAGAACAGTGGGTTTCTGCCACCGACGAGCAGGCCTAATGAGAGGGGTTTTCTTTTACACATACAAACACACACACACATGTACTCTAAACACACAGCGAGTCAATATCTGACACTCCTACTTGCTTGCACACAGACATAAAACAAACATACTCTTTAACGCAAGCCATACACACACACATGACTTTCAAATGCTTGAATGGTCTAGAGTTTTGTGAACACAACAAATTCCCTCATTTGTTTATCCAACTCCCGGTTCATTAAGATTCTGAGAGTGCGGTGGCATTTGTCCAGGGCCAACAGAGATTGCCTAGCACTGGATGGAAAAATAATGATGATCTTACTTTAAAGACTGTATCTTACAGGCCTGAGTGCCTGGGCCTGAGCAGTGGTGGCAATGGGAGTCATTAAGAGCTCTCCTCACCTCTCTATTTATGAGCCCTCTCCTGCACAACAGCACTGGCCCTGTGAAGACTCATACTACATATCAACATGATGCCTGGGCAACCAAGACAAGCCTCACCCGGGTGTCGAACACGGGGAAGTTAAAATTCCCCTCTGTAACCGAGATTTCACTTAGTCTGCTTCCATTCCCTCCCCCAGGTCAACCCCAATCTCTCTCTTTCTCTCTTTCTCTCTCTCTCTCTCTCTCTCTCTCTCTCTTCCTCTCTCTCCCTCGATCCCTCTCCCTCACACTAATGTTCTCTCCCCGTCCCCACCCACCCTCTATTCCGCACTGTATTGCTACATATATTCATGAATTCATATTTGTGATGAAAACTTATGCATGAAAACAGTGGGTGAAAAAAATAAACACGAAGTGCATTTTGACTGAGATCTGTCTCGCCTCGACGCCAGAGAGAGAGAAAGCCGCTGCGCTCTGGTCCTGGGGGACTACCCAGGACCCGCAGACCCTCTTCCATATTTCTCTTTCTGTTTTTCTCTCTCTCTCTCTCTCTCTCTCT
>JBBPCZ010000023.1:15663918-15681310 GCA_037974445.1 Brycinus macrolepidotus
AAGAAAAGAGCAAGATCAGCATGTTAGGCAAATTCTATCTGACAGTGAGGATAGTGAGATAGAAATGAATGGCAGTGAGGAGGAATAGAATGGAGGAAAAGGTTTGAGATCATAGATTTCAAATTTATACAGCAGGAAGTATGTAAACTAGGGATTAAATATCAAGCAGCAGTTTTGTGTTTTTGTAGAGGCTGGAAACTTACTTTTACATATTTCAGACACAGAGGACAGACGTGAGGATGAAGAAGATGAATATGAAGATGGAGGGTTCCTGGGTGTACAGGAAAACCCAAAGTTATGTGCAAAAAGTGCAACATACACCTTTGTTTCACACCAGAGAAGAACTGCTTTTTGAAGTTTCACAATCCCGACATGACATGATACAACACACTACATGATACAAACATGCATCTGTGTCAAAATCTATTTCAGGTCTCTTATGTTTTTTACTTAATGATTTGTTGACATTTTAAAAACTATTTTGTGTATTTCTCTGAACATTATTTCATGATCTCTGTGATTCCTTGCCACACAACACTGCCCTTAGGCAACGAAAAAAAAAATCGGTAGGGGTGTCAATCTGACCCAACAAATAATTTTTCAATACAATATCTGCAAATGAACCAGGAAATGGTGCAGAATAATGTTTATCATGTACCTTCAAAATGTGTGCAGCAGAGGGTTAAGTGAAGAACTTCTTGTAAAAACAACAAAGTTTAAAGTCTAGTAGCTGATACTTAAAGTTTTAATATCTGTATTATTTAGGGATGCAGTAGCTCACCTTTTTTTGGTTTGGGTCGGTCCTCGATTCCTGAGACAGTTCAGTTTGTGTCACGATTAAGTTTCAAGAAACTAGTACTGTGTAGTAGTTGAGAAGGAAATTTCTTTGGCTTCTACCATAGTCAGACTGAACCTATTAAAATTCTGCAGTGAGCATTTCTCACTCATTCAGCAAACAAGAAAAATGCTACAAATTGCTCTTCTTACCATTAATGTAATGAAGTCCATCGGTTATGATATTTGGTATAGATTTGTTTTACACTACACATCACTATTAGCTCTTAAACCATGAATTGTCCATATCTGAAAGCTTAAATGTCCTGTGGTCTGTATGTTCTATGAGTTTGCCTGGGCACCAGTCAGATATCATTTTTTCAACCTGATTAAGCTGAATGGGCAAAAAGTGATTCTATTATTATTTTATCATATTAAATTCAGAATTTGGTCTTTTAGTGAGAAGGGACTAGTCCTTTTTTTACACAACAATAGAAATCCAAATTGAACTGTGAATAAAAGAATCAACATGTCATTGCCAGGTCTTGTGCACCATGCCCCCGGCCAACCCAATCTCTGGAGTCTGGGCTCCCGTTACCCCCCTGTTTTTACACATCCTTTGGTTTCTTCCCTGATTAATCACACCTGTACCACGTTACCGTTCCCTGCTAAAGCCCATCACGACCAGTAGGTTTTTGTCTGCTCACTATCATGCCTACTGGCTAGTGTGGTCCTGTGTGTATGCCCATGTCTGTATAATAGTAACACATCTGGAACAAGTACTCTTGGCAGTCCTTCACCCACATTGGATTAAACAGACCAGGTAGAGCTCACCTGCCAAACCTGGCGCTTCCTGGACGTCCTACTCAGGGATCATTAAAGAGGCTTTGGAATTGTTTTCGCCCATCAGGAGCTGTACTGGACTCTTCAAGCTAGGACTGTTTTGTGGGACTGTTTACTTTAGAGCACGCTGAATATCAGTATCCCCTGTGTTCTTGGTTCCCGCTAAACTGTAATAAAAACAAACTGTAATATAGACAAAAAATCGCCTGCATGTGCACTGTGTTACTCGGGCCAGACTGGCAATATGACACAAAATGTGATCCAAATGAATTCAAATGACTTTTGTTAGATATTCATCCAAGGTATGAATTTATTAAAGACCACCACTTCAGTCAGACGATGTTCTGTGTATTTCTTTTCCTTATTATACAAAATGTAGCTGGTGGACATAAATGGGATGATGCATATAATATAACTTCATGATCTGGACACTGGGTCAGTACACTACATCCGTTGCGTTATATACTGTGTCCTCATGATGCAGACTGTGCTTTGATTCCAATTCAGCAATATTAAGCTCTCCCATACTTTCCCTCAGCCACTTCCCCATGAGATAATCCTTCCTGAGGGTGGGGGTGGAGTGGGGTCTCTTTGATATCCTGAAACGTCCTCTAGGATACAAGGTAAGCACTTGAAAGATCACATTGCCCAATAAACCAAATAGTGCTAACTGGTAAAGCAAGATAAATTAGAGGGATCAGGTTGTGTTTATCTGTGGACTGGACTCAGGTCAGTGACTCCCACCTCTGGGTCAGATGATCTTCAGCAATTCTGCTGCTGACCTCAGACTTGTTGCCTTGCAAAACTGGAGCATATTTACAGATGAGGTACGGCGAGTCGATTGCTGCCATATTAATTGCCCTTTGGAATGGCCCAATTATGCCATTAACAGGCCCTGCAGTGGGAGCTAATGGCTGGAGACCTAATTTGCATAGCATTAGCTTAATTGGGCAGCAGACCCAGGGCTCGGGGCCTAGCAAGAGCACTGGGCAAAGCTAATGTTACTGATGGAACGGTGATGGTCCGGCAGCAGCCCTTTACCTGACAGCTATATTAATTAACAGCTATCCTGTTACTCAGGCTTTAAAAGGAATGAATAAGTAAAATGGGTGGTGATGCAGCACATAGATTCTCGATGAAGAAATCAAGAATGGGATTCGCCTGCGATATTGGAAGAATCATAGGTTTCTTATTAAAGATACTGCAGAAGAGATTCACCTGCTGTTCTTGAGGTGTGTGCTCCATTGTGTTCACAAATACATCAGATATTAATTATAGAAACTGACTCAAGGCCTTCTTTGGTCCAATGTATTTCACGATTACATTTCGTTTTAATTCGAGTCAGTACTTACAGTCAAAAAAGGTCTGCTTGCCCCATCTTTAAGAAAAGTCCAGCTACATCTGAAAGTAGGCTCAGTGAAGCGGGTGAGGCAGGAAGCTCTTTTGTTATGTAAAGAGCCGCTATTTGATCCTGGAGCAGAAAAAAAGGAAAGAGAAAACCGTCCAGATAAACTTGCCTCATCAGATAATTGAAGATGCCTTTGCTCCAATTTCCTTCCTTTGCATAATCGTCTGATCAGCTTTCAAAAGCTGATCAGGGCAGATGCGGCTCTGTACTGTCCTCCAAAAGGCCTGCATGCTCTCTGATGCTCTCCAGCACCATGCCTAATGTTGGATAGCACTGAACATTATAAATCATGGAGTCAAAATATAGAGTTTGGCTTATACCCAAAACTGTGACTTGCTGCGAGCCATTGCCAGTTTTCGCTGATTATTGCTATATATTTCAACACACAGTCTTCACACCAGCCTCTACTTATAATTGTGCTGTTTGGTGAACGTGCTGTAAACTACAGGCCAAAACATTGGAAGCAAGCAGTGTTTTTTCCCCACAGATATTTCTTCTGATTTCGAGTTAAAGAAGTTTGCTCCACAATATTCAATTGATTTGCAGTGTTGTACTCGTACTCTAGTGCATTCTCTGGGAAAAGACTTCTTCACAACTTGCACCCCTTTCTTTATAACAGTACCTTCCCCTGAGTAGCCTTCGGGAACATCCAAACAAGGATTCTAGACCACGTGGAGCAAAACTAAAGAGCCACTATGAACTGCAGTATGACCCTTTATCATAATTGATATTATGTTTTATTGATATAGCACTTTTCTCAATGTATATACACACTACTCCCCCTTTTCTCTTAGGCTCTTAGGAAATCAAACTTTATTTATTTTTACAAAGTTAGTTTCAAGTCCCAATTTTGGCTTGTAGTTTATATAAACATCACATTTTTTAGAGTGTAGTGAATTAATATGTTTCATAGAACAGCTTTTGCCAGTATGTTTGGAGTTAACCCTCATATTAAATTCATGCAGCCTCATTTCCATGAATATTTTCTCAAAACTCTTGACATCCACTTCTAGAGGATGCTGTTGTCTTTTTTCTTTTCTCCTAAAACAATACTTTTTTTCTGCACAACTGTAGCCAGTGTAATTACAGGAGCAGGCTATGATTGTTTCATAGTCCCCCCATTCCCTCGTCAGTGCCCCCCCCCACCACCACCTACCTTTCCATTCTAATCGTGTTACTGTAGCCCCCCCTCCCATTGTGCCGCCCCCCACTCTCTGCCCTCCTCCCTCTCCCACCTCTCTCTCTGCCAGTCTTTAACTACACTCCACTTTGGCCAGTGCTGTACTTGTTACAGCCTCAACACGAGTGCAAACAATCAAAGTCTTTGGGATCACTGAAATATGCATGGCTATCCGTGACAGACAGATAAAGCAGGGCAATTAGCCACGTAATCCTAGAGCATCGCAAGGAGTCCTCAGCCTCGGCTGTCCTCTCCTCTCTCTCCTCTCTCTCTCTCTCTCTCTCCCCCTCTCTCTGTATCTCTTTCTTGCGCTCCTCTCTTGCTCTCTATTAGTTAAATGTACTTTGTGTGTCTGCTCCCCATCAAATCAAGTAACACTTCCTCTAATTGGCTTATAAATAATACAGCAGAGGCCGCATTATAATTTCATCAGTGGTAAACATTGCAGGGGCAGTGGGTAAAGAAACTATCCCTCATTAATTTCTTAATTTGGGTAGATGGAATGAAGGGGAAGTGAGAGAGAGAGAGAGAGAGAGAGAGAGAGAGAGAAAGAGGGAGAGAGAGAGGATCAGGTGAACGAAAAGAAACTCATATCACCTCGGGCAGAGAGGGAGGGACAGTTGGAAAAAAAGACGGCAGTAGGAGGATGCTGTGGGTGCTTTTGTTAATAGATGTCAGATATTCGATCCCAGAGTTTTTGTCAGATGCTCTTGCAATGAATTCAAGGCAGTGCCTGCCCCCCACCCCTCTACCCTCCCTGTGACTTCTTACTCACAGTCCCCCCCCCATTTTCTCTCCTTGAGTGTGTGTGTGTTTTTCTTAAACCAACTTTATGAATATTTCATAACAAGTCTCATAAATATTCATTCTAATAGCTTTGCACAGTAGTTATTACCGGTATTCTTTTTAAAAAAACAAAAATACTCATTATAAATTCTTCATACTCTTCGTCTGAAATAATCACACACGCAAAAACACAAACACATGCGCACACGCGCACACACACACCAAGTAATTTGCACTGTTGCAAAAGAAAACAGATACAAATGAAATTGCAGTGCCCTACTGAGTCTCTTGACTTAACGGACTTCTCCAATTCTGAGTTTGGCCCCAGTACTTTCTGGCACACATATAAGACCATTTCTACTTTTTGCATTCTGATCTTCTGTTCACAAGTCACTGAAGGCCAGCTCTACCAATTTCTAAGTCATCCATAACTCTTTTGAAGTAGTATTATTTTGTATTGTAATGAGTTTGTTATTCTTCGGTTGGTCATGTACAAAGTGTGCATTTAAGGGAAGCACACTGTGGATCATCCACATTGCTGGTGGCTTCGCAGATGGAGCGTGTGGTGTGAATGTCTGTGACAGAGGGGAGAGAGACCCTGATGATCTTTTCTGCTGTCCTCATGTGAATGTCTGCATGCATTTAGAGCCGTTATGTCTTGTAATACTATCTGTAGTAGTATGTGTCACACAAGGTTTTAACCAAAGACGTCTCCTGTCTGGCCCAACCCCTCTCAACCTGCTTCCCAGACCAGGTGATTCCACTGAGCAGCTGTGAAAAGCTGTTCACTCCCATTGAAATGTCAGGTTAAGTCATATGATCTGGCCTTTGTAACCCTATTGCATGTTTTCAAACCAAACTTTGCTCGAAGCGCATGCGCTGTATAGTCTAACGGCAACATTTTTAAATCTCTGAAAGACTAATATTAAAGCTGGCCATCAAATGGATGATTTCCCCTCAGTCCTTCTCGTGAAATCAAAACATGAAAGGATCTAAAAAGATAGGCTGAATCTTCTGAGAGAAATTGCTCAGGCTGGTTTGAAATTCAGTAACCTCTCTGTGGCCTTTCCAGACTTATCTTCATGGAGAGATACCAAATAGCATGCCTTTGCAAACCAGAAAGATGAAATGTCAGACTGCAGCCACTCTGTGGCAGACCCTTGAAGGCACACTGAGTAGAATTTGATCTTAAAGCAAATGGTGCAATAGTCCATGCTGACTACTAGAGGTGTAACAATGAGTAAAAAATTACGATATTACATTGCAGAAATAGGATGATGTGCATCATGAAGAATAAGCATTTTAATAATTAATCAATTATAATGAGTTAAGAATCAAGATGTGAGCAATTTAAACACAGACCACCAGCCCCAATCAACCAAACAGTCTAGTCCAGCACAGTGATGTCATGCTTTTCAAATAAGGCACAACCAATCACAGCAGAGGTCATTTACATTTAATCAGTCTTAAAGGCACAGTAACAAACACTGTCAGTTTAATTATCAGAAACAAAGAGGAATTGTAAGCTGTTTTTTGGTACATTAAACCAAACGAACCTCATAAGTAAAGATACAGGACAAAAAATATAATAAAAAATGTAGGATATGGGGCCTTTAACAGGTCATCAGTTGGAATTGTGACTCACATCACTGCAGCTCAGGTATTTTCAGAGCCAGTTTTATTTGTCCTTTGCCTTAAATTAGTGGAAAAATTGTGAAGGTAATTCCTTCTTGACTCTCCTTATTCTCTTTTCATCGTTTTCCCCCACTAATTTAATGAGAGACCAAGGAGGGACGCCGGAATGTTCCAAAGTTGGTTCTAAAAGTTTCAAAGCTACAGTGATAAATGTTCACCAGCTCACAAGAACCAGTTTCAAACAATGACCTCTTGAGGTTCCTTGAATACTGTGCCTTTATGAAGGCTGGAAATAGTATTTGTACTTTGTTACTATACTTAAGCATTATTTTTACAGATAAGAAATGTACTCAAGTATTACAGAACTTGTGGTCTTACTCTATTCCACTTCCAAGACTTTTACATACTTAAGTATGTTTAAAAGTAGGTGCTTCCCTTTTCACGTCCAGTAAAGTATATTTTTGACCCAATGCTTCCACTTTTAATTGTGTTAAGTCTTGAGAAAGGATCCTTCAGGATGTTTTGGTGTTAGTTTCTGTTATAGCTGATTGACAGTCCTTTGTAAATGTTTCTTGATCCATTTCATTTTTCATTTGCTTTTTATATACTTTCTATACTTTGACTCCAGGCCCTACACCCTAAAAGGGTTCTAATGGTCTCCAAAGTAAATACTTCTATCAGAACCATAAACACTAAAAGAAGCATTTGAATGTATAAATGGTGTTCCTGATTAAATGGAAAACCTGTTGTAAAGTGTTCTTTAAAGAACCGATGTTTAAATTGTTCTATATAGCAACAAAAAGCATTCTGTTATTGTTACAAAGAACTTTGTTTTTGGTGCAATAGGAGTCTTCCAAGAGGGTGAATTAATAAACCACGTTTAATTAGCTGTTTATTTCTTTCAGCAATGCTGCTCCATTACTTTTTTTTTAATATTTATACTTTTATTTCAGACTCCACTATTAGACCTAACAAATAAATCTATGGCTAACAAATTAGTTTTCTCCTTGTATCCTGGACCTCGAATATTGATATTTCTGCTCATTTCTAATTTTTTTGAAGGAAAGTGAAGGTCCATATGAGTAAATCTGTCAAGAAGATAGTCATCTCATTTTGCATACATATGTAATATTTACTGTATATACACACACACACTCTTCCCTGACACTCAGCTGTGGGTCTGATGTTGAGTAGAAGTTTAATTAATATAGCAGTAGAAGAGCCCTGCCCATGTTCTTTGTGAGGGTCCACATTAGTTCCACTCGAGCGGCTCAACACTGTAGAACAAGCAGTGCGGCCGCCCATTGACATCTCACCCACGCCCCCATACACACACACACACACACACTGGCCAGTCACGGGTCACTGGCAGCATCCCAGAAGGGCCGCACAGCCGTTAAAGGACCGTGTTAACAGTCTGATTTGAGAATCCATGGTAAAACAAGGGGCTGTAGACAACCCAGAGACAGACTTAATTACTGATGACAAGTTTGAGGGTATGCTTCTCCACTGAATACTCTAAGACTACAGAGGATTCGTGTACTTATTCATGTGGGGAGCACACGCTGTGGAGTCAAGCCACATCAGAAAGTCTTCTCCCACAAAACCGCTCCCATACACTGTTTTATTGATGTCAGCCAAATCTTTCTTCCCCTCTGCAGGAATAATGGGGAATTCTTCATTAAATTGTGTTTTTGGCAAAGTGAAAGATGGTTGCATATTCTTATTCATAACTCTCTATTTCCCCATACCTTTATATAGCCATGAGAAAATGTTTGGGCACCCCAGTCAAATTACATGTTGCTGATTTACTAAGTGCATGCAACCTCTACAGAGAACCCACTTCAGCATATTTCAATGAACATTTACTGTTAATTGCCTTAATTTCTCATATTGGGAGGGATCAAACATAATATATGGCCTGTGCAAAAGTTATGGCACACTATGTAATTTTCCAATGTTAAATTCAGCAAAAAAAACAGAAAATCTGCATTATATCAATTTTTTGCATATTCAATTAATATTTATATTCATATTTTTTCCTTAGAAAATGAACATGTCATTTGCCTAGGAGTGTTCAAACTGTTCTTCACGGTTCTTTAAATAACCATCCACTAAAAGGTTCTTTACAGAACCAAAAGGGATTCTCCTATAGCATTTCCCAAGAACCCTTTTTGGAATCTGTTTTTAATTTTTTTTTTATAGAGTGTAGCAGCACTGTTCAAATGATTACGGCATTACAATCTTGTTTTTTGAAAATGGTAAACTTAGGGGGCTTTAAACTAAGGAAATGAACCAGCACTTTAAATTACTACAACAAACAGTAATTATAATTCATAATTTTTATTTACATCATATTACATTGCATGAACACTTTGTAAAAACAAATATATATATGTATATAAAAAATAAATTATGTCAAAAGAAAATCATGGCCTATGTGGTGCAGATCAAAAATAGTATAAAAGCAGCAGAAAATAAAACTGCACCAGTACCTGAAGTCCACAGCAGCACTGCCTTAAATAACACTATATACAGTTTTGTGGCTGCAGAGTTGAACAAAACAAAGCACAAACAAAATACTGGGGAAGTACATATTTTAAAATATGATAACACCTTAAATAAAAGTTAATCCAGATGACTCTTTAAAGCAGTTCAGCCACAGACACAAAGGTTATGAATACTGTATGGGAGGGGGAGAGAAACCTCTTCTTAAACTGTTGAGTGTGTGCACACAAAGAGGAGAGAGGAGGGGGGGAAATAGTTATTGTAGAAATGCTTTGTGACAGATTATCATATTAAAGAGGTAGGAGGTTCCACCTAAACACAGCTAACCTCTTCAGCAGAATCAGTCTCCACCTATCAGCATGGCACATCATCACACAAAAGGGCAGATTCCAATTGACAAAAACTACAAACTTCAGTCGGGGGGAACGAAAAAGTCTCATGTTTAGCATCACAGAGTGTGGCATTTTGCTTCTGCATTATGTCTAGTGTGTACTGCATGTACAATGCTGAACATTTTCACTGCTTCTTATTTTCCTGTCACTATCTTTTTGGGGGGAACACTCCCACATCACTAGTACTTTGGCTATCACACACCAGTGAACCCATCGTCAACTCTTTCTGCATGTAATGTGTTCTCTGCAGACTAGATACACATTCACATACTTAACTGGAGGTTTTTTGGGGGGGACTTTTCAGCCTTGCTATATTGTATTAAACAAGCAAGAGGTAATGACATGCTTTTACACACACCATCTCACCCACCCCACCGTCACCATGAAGGGAGCATCTTTTGTAAATCTAATGGCAATGGAAAAACAAACAGTAGCTTTTACATCATGAAAAAGTAACTAAAGTAGAGTGAGAAATTGGGAGTCAAGTATTTGTAATCACACAGACTTCTTTATCTGGCCATTCATCTGAGACAACCACAGCCCTGGAGGCAAAGGATTGTCTCTAGTGACCACAGAGTGGGAGCGAGGTAAGCGGTTAGATCAGTTTAGGATGAGAGTGAACATGATGGAGCCAAAAGCCCAGCTCCAACAGGCCTTAGATCCATCTTTTATCTTGTGCCACCGACCCCTGTGTAACACTAGAGGTTGGGGGTTTGTCGGTCGAGATCCATGGTCAGTATAAATTCCCTGTGGTTCCTCAAAAAGAGGGTTAACTATATTTAACAATATGCACTCTAACCGCCCCCCTCTTAATTAAAATGAGAATCACATCTGTGGCTAGAATCTGCACCTCATTACTCTGGTATCTCATTAGAGGCTTGTCCCTTGGGAAGGACTGAATCAGTCTTAAAACACACTTTTACCTCCGTCTCTCACTGCATGTCTCCCCTTTTCCGTATGCCTTTTCTCTCTCATCTTTTCTCTCTCCTCAACCCGCCTATATAAAGTTCTCATCAGAAGAGGGAAGGCTGCTGCTCATGGAAATGTTTCCAAAGCCAATTAAGAATCAGAAACACAATGTGGCTCCAAGGAGGCATGCATATCTATGGCAAAAAAGCAGTGTCACAACTGCATAAAATCAATCCCTGGGACAACCAAAAATTTCAAATGGGAATAGCAAGGAACAGATATCTATTGGTAGAGGAAAGGTGGCATCACCACTTCTGTTTGCACATTGAGCAGGCGTTCAGACCAAGAAAAAAAAAAAAAACCAACCCCCCAAAAACCATATTTAACGTAGTTAGGGGTTAAAACCTTTATTGACTTATCTGGTATCAAAGTTTAAAAACAGAACAAACACTCCTCTTCAGACGTCGAATCCATTAGGCATGTAGTTCAGGTCAGCAGCTTCAGGCAGTGTGATGGTGACCTCCGGCGTGTCACAAAATTGGCGCGTCACAGTAGGTACACGGCCCTTTCATGATGTTCTTCACCCATTCTGGGTCTGTGAAGAGGAGCAAAGGGAGAGGAAACCTTAGAGAGGCATACAATGTGACGCAAAAACCATCCGCAACAAATTGGTGTTTTTCATGATTGTGTTTCATTGCTAGGGCTCACCTTGTCACCCCCTGTCCTGTCACAATGCAGGCAGAGAGTTGGGGTTTCGTTAGTCCATAAATGTTTAATGAGCGCTGATGTCAATGTGTGTTGTGTGCGTTTCTGCGCTCCTGCCTGTAATATTATACACTGGATAAGTGTGTTGGTATGAGGACTTTGAAGCAGGGAAAAGTGTGGGTGTAAGATGTTAAAGGTGAATCTGTTGCTGTGAGGTATCAGAGGCAGGATAAATGTATTAGTTTAACGTACTGGAAGCGAGGTAAATTTGTTAGAGTGATGTGTTACAGGAAGTTTAAATGTATTTGAGAGGTACTAGAAGCAAGTTAGTATTAGTGTGAAGTGTTGGAAGCACGGTAAATGTGTTCGTCTAAGGAAGAGAGAGGGTAAATGTGTTTGTGGAGTTCTAACCACAGGATAATTGTGTTTGTGTGAACCTGTAAATCAGGTAGCTGAGGCTGCATTTTAGCGCTGGTTTATGCCAGAGTTTAGCGATGTTAAATATGCCTAGAATAACAGGAGAGCTCTCTGGAGTGAGTTTGTGCGCGCATGTGGGCACGCGTTTTAATGTGCCAGTTTTACATGTGCAGAAATTTAGGAACTGTAGTATGGTTTGTGAATAAATTTTCCTACACAAAGGAGAGTCAAGAATGTGTTCCTGGTAGTGTGTTATAACAAACATTCTTAGCGTATGAATGTGTGCGTGCTGTGTGGTATTATGAGCAGCTTAATGTATGTCTGTTGTGTTATGGTAGGACAGAACAGGACTTACCCTCAGGCCTTGGCACCGTAGCTATGCTGTCCAGATTGATGCAATGACGATACTGAACATTCTCACAGATCTGAAAGGACCGCAAGCACCTATGAGAGAAACAGGGGACAAACAAGCAGAGGGATGAGGAAACCTTTCAGCCATGCATTACACTTGCTGGACAAACAGCACATGAACCATCACTTCTTCATTAACCATTAGGGGCAGTAAACTCCATTCACTGTGGCCAACATCACTTTTAAAAACTGGTCTATGACTGGTAGCCTAAGACTAAAAATGTAAAAGAGGGCTGCATCATATGCGATTTCTCGATCAAAATGCCTAAAGTTGAGATCACAGCAAGCCATTACTCGTTAATGGCACACTAACAAGTAACAAAATTTAGGAGAATGATGTCACATGTTATTGCCTTCATATTTTAGACAGCTTGTTGGATGGTATCTCTGCCCATCGAAGCCAAATCATCATGTGCAATCTGATTCATCCACAAGCAGAATAAAATGTAAACGTAGGGTTAGCTCATTTAAAGAATTTAAAATTACCAGAAGTTAGATATAAAGATTAGTTAAGCATTCACAAGCTCTAACACAAAAAACAATAATGCATACCAGTCTTTCACCACATCATTATATGTTCATTAATGTGCCCACTTGTTGAAGAGCATCACACAGTGGCAATATAATTAAGTGCAACACCAATACAATTTTTGCAGGCAATGGAGAAACAGTCAAACAGCATCCTGGAATCAGACTTACCTGAGCCACATGTGTCCATTACTGCACACAGCCCTGCTGTAGTCAGTAAAAGGCATTTCCTCCCTACACAGGTTGCAGTACTCCGGGAACCTCTGCCTATTTATCTTTTTCATTACATGACCAACCACAACCTATGGATAAGACATAACAGAATGGGCATAAACCATAAACTGTTTGCTAGCCAAAAAAAAAAAAAAAAAAAAAAAAGAAATTTCCAAGGAGCCCAGAAATCCTGGTTCTCTCTTTATTTCCTACTCCATCACTGTATATATGGTGGGATCAGATTTGTGCACTGCTCCCTCCATTAGCACACATTTTTCTGCCTCCTTATTTCCCCAGAGCTCTTATGCATTAGATTACTTTTTGTGCAAACACAGTTGAAATGCATCACCAACCTTAAATAAAGCTCACATATTACTATAATAGTTTTGAGCCAAACTCTGTTTACAGTCTATCTGCCCTTTTCTCTTATAACGGCAAAGCTTTATAGTACAAATCTAATGTCGCTGCTATATTTGAGACTAACCTTTCAACTAATATGTGAAAGGATTATGCCTTCTATAATAACAGAATTCATAATATAAAAGTTAAATGACGTAAGTATTTACATTATGTGTTCTAACTTACACTCTCTTCATGCAGACATCTGTGATAAAAGTTTGAGTTTGTGATCTACATGTTAGTGTCATAGTATCTGCAAGTTATTTAAGTTAAGGTTTCTACACAGATTTAATATTCTATATAGTTAGTATGAATCTGCATGCTACAGCACTTCTCAAAGAAGTGATTCAGTATTCAGAGCCAGTACTTCACAATCTACACACATACATCCGCATCTCTATATTTGTGTATATATGACACACCCCCATATAGTGCATTTATATATAGTGTGTGTCAGTATGAGGACCAAGTACTCACCTCAGCTGCTCGGTCATCAATGGTGAGGTCGCTGAGGAGGAAGTCACAGAGGCCTCTGGTGGGAACGCTGGTACCCTCGGGAACAGCTGTGTGGAGATACATATCTCCAAGCACCTTCTTCATGTGCTCACGGGTCAGGTGGGACTCCGCCTCTTTGATCCACACTCTGACCGTCCTCCGCTGCTCATCAGTGAACTCGCGTTCAGCCTCCCTCTGTCTGGGATCTTCCAGGGCAAAGGCGTCTCTGTTGGCCAGGAACATGTTACCGCCCTGGTGTGCAGGTCTCCAGCGGGCCTCCACTGGCACCCTCTGCATGGACTGGTACAGGACACGGAGAACAAAGATCTTGAAGCGCCACAGGTATGTTGAGCTGGAGGAATGCACTTTCCTGTCCAGCTCAGCCTGGAGGAACGGAGAGATGCGCTTGTCCATCAGCACCTGCCAGCGCACCAAGTCCAGCAGGTCTGTCTGCCTGTAGAGGTTCAGCACCCGTGATTCCAAGAGCAGTGCCGCAGCCTCATCAGGAGTCTTCAACGTCAGAAATCGCACCTGGTAATTGGGAGTGGGCATCAACCAATGTATTATTTACCAATGAATGATTCTTCCACAAAAAATAATCCCTCAATGAACATGACCGCATAACTGAAAACCTGTCTGCCCCACACATAAAAGAGCCCACTTGTTCAATCACTGCTACAGAAGCCTGGATGAGCATGAAATTGAAGATTTGGCCCAAAAAAACTGATCTTGCACAAACTCAGTCCCCCTCAGACACACTAACAGATGGACATAACATTATCATTTTTGTGGAGCTGCTAATTGATCTGCATCTCAGCAGAGAGAGAGCACAAGAGTAAGATGGCATGTCAAAAAAAAAAAAAAAAGTCCTGAACCCCATACAAAACCCTTATCCAAAGGATGATTCAATATCTATTTTGAAAACAAAGCAAAACTGAATTACTAAGTTCTAGGACTTGCAGAAGTCTTATGCTTACTACATCTCATGGATTGCACTGTGAACTTTAATGTAGCTTTAAAATAAATAAATAAATAAACAGTACAGCTATCACTTATTGGTACATTCCTCAACAAGGTGTTAATTAGTGGTTGTCATCTGCTCAGCAATTCTATATTGGTGCATCCTTACATGGTAGCGCCGTGTCACTGGGTGCAAGCCATTCTTAATGCCCTCAGTGGAACCCAGCGCAAGGTAGGCTCCATTTGGGCTGACACAGATGCCATGGAACCACTGTCCACTCACTCCTTCAGGCAGGACTACGTCCTGCTTCTTGAATGCGACAGAAGTGTCGGTGAAGACTGGTGTGAGCTTCTTGACCGACCCGTCCATGGAACCGGTGTAGACAATGCCCTCATATTGGCTTGTGCTTATTGACGAGATGGACAGAGTGTGGAGGCTGGTCACATGTGCGTGGTGAATAGTCAGACCAACGTTGTTGGCGAGCAAAAGGCACCACAACAAATACGAACCTCGTGCCACCAATACCAAGCTAGTGTTACACTTAAGGTGTGGGTGGTAAAGTGGAAGGGTCTTGATGTTCTTCACAGGGATACCGTCCCCCACCGGCCACAGCTTCACTTCCTTCCTGAGGGTGAAGTAGCCTGTCACAGCCTTTATGTTGAGAGGTAGGATTGTTACAAAGCCGAGTGAACTGCCCACAATTATGCCGCTCAACTTGCGTCCATCTTGTTCATACCCCCACCAAGCCAGAGTACACACCGATGGAATGTAGGTTTTTAGAGTCTTCCAGGTGATCACTGAACTCCTCCCCAGAATGGGCAAGCGAAAGTGCCATATTACAACCTCCGTGTTTGCCATCAGCACTGCCAGCATAACTGTGCGAACGTCTTTACTTTCATGATTGCTATTAACCTCGTGTGAGGTGCACAAAAACGACCACTCTATGTGCAAAGCTGCCTGCATGTAGTATCTGTTCTTCAGCTCACCAGGGGTGTCCAGAGAAGTTGGAGGAATACCAGGGCCTGATGTGTAGTTATCAGACTTCAGCTGCTCCCCATATATCGCAGTGAGGTCCAGCAGCATAGCCCACTGTAAATGTTTGGGGCTGTGGTAAATGGTGAGGCGAGAGTCCGTCGTCAGGCAGGCCACAAGGCAGCGGCCATTCACGTCACAGCCAGAGGGTGACCAGCTGATGTACTTCACACCCACGGCAGGTTCAATATGGGGATTCATGATTGGGTCCATCAGAAAAAGCTGTCTTGCAGTGGGATTGCGAGATTGTTCTAACTTTCTTTTTGCTCTTCTCACTTCATCCTCTGGACCCACCTGTAAACACAACAGTGACAGTTAAAAGGTCAGAAGAAACTTGAACAGTTTTGATTTAGCCTAACTACAAAAAATGGCTGAACTGCATCAAAAGTATATTTGATACAGACCCCTTAGAAAAGCTTCTTTGGTAACAAGCATGAGAAATTGAGATTTCCTGCATAACCAGCAAAACTCAAGTCCAGATAATCCCATGCTGATCACCTAAGCTCCAGTCTTATTCTAGTCCACTTTTCTCTGCCAGTGTTTTGTAATTTGGGCTCCTTAAGCTGAGAACAGTGTGGGTGTTGCCACTTTCCTAAAGATTCTCCATACTCGAAGTTCAGGAGTAGTGGTTCTTGCAGTTCTTGTTCAGTGAGCTCTGGTCCTAGTGTACAGAGGTTCTCAAGCCTTTCTAAAATCAGCAGCATCTGAGTGCTCAAATTGAGTCTCTCTGTACCAGACTTACCAGAATGTCCAGTAACTCTGATGTGGTGTTGAATTAGTTACCGAAAGTCCAGATACTCTGGTGTGGTGTGGAACTGGTTACCGGAAGTCCAGATACTCTGGTGTGGTGTGGAACTGGTTACTGAAAGTACAGATACTCTGGTGTGGTGAGCCAGGGCTCTTATCAATTGAGCAACGCGGCTCGTAGGACCTACTCTCGGTCCGGGCCGTTTTTGCCCACTTGGTGGGTCTTGTGTACCTCTTTCGACACACTCACACCGGGGTGGTTCTGGTCCAATTTCCACTGAGGAACCTTTTCGGCTCAAATCTGTTTAGCAAGCACAGGTAGAGGTGTCGATTAGAGTAGCTAGGGGTAGCATCACAAGCTAGCAGCATTAGCATTGAGTTTGTGGTTCTCTACAACTAGATATCAGATCGATATTTGATGTTATGCTCTTACACGGTACCGTTTGGGATTCTCTCCCTGCCTGACCCAGTGTCTGGCGGTTCCGTTAGACCCAGTCCGAATTTGAGGCTCTGTTGTTGCATTGTTTTTAGCATTAGCTAGCGTTAGCTGTAAACTGTTCTGGAGTTTAATCAGAACCAGACCCAGACCCACCCCGATTCGGACGGCACGGGCTGCCTGATGCTCAGTTCGAGCTTCTTAAAAAAATAAAAGAAAAGTATGTGATGCAGCTTCTACAGCATATACTAGTCCTGGGTTGCAGTGTGCAGATGCATGGGGAGGCTTTCAGCGGTCCCATATTAAACCTTCCAGTCAAAAACTCACATTTCTAATAAAGTCCTAAAACGTGTTTGATTGCTGGAGAAAGAAATGACCAAAAAAAATGAAGCTGATCCCAGTTAACATCATCTGGGGCTATTTTTGGAACATAGCTGTTATTCAATCGTGAGCGAATGAGTGTGAGTGTTTGTGTTTGGAGGCTCCAGTTGGAGTGAGTGTGTTTGACGGTTACAGGTAGAGTGATTGAGCGAGTGTGTGTAGGCTCCAGTTAGAGAGAGAGAGAGAGAGAGAGAGAGAGAGAGAGAGCGAGAGAGCGAGAGAGGGGGCGCGC